>JAOEHX010027313.1:0-25721 GCA_025448015.1 Bolborhynchus lineola | reverse complement strand
GAAAGTCCTTGGTCAGAGTAAACATTACTGAGCAGGAACTGAAAACATTGGTGTTATCAGTGCTGTTCCCAGGCTGAAAGTCAAAACCACAGTGCTGCTCCGGCTACTAAGAAGGAGAAAAATGGCTGCTACTGCTGAACCCAGGACATTCAGTAAGAAGAAATGTATCAGATGTCTGGTCAGTCAGCAGATAGTTTGAAATCCTGCATCTTTTCATTCTCTAGAAGATTCTTGTCTTCGTTTATGTTACATCTGTTTTCTGTAAACAGTGGCATTGCAGATGCCAAAATTAACTGATGTCAAAGTGGTAGAGGTGAAAGTTTCTTGAGTACTTAAAGACAGAGGCACTGTTTTACCTTCTTACAACGACACAGCTTGGAGAGGGCTAGGTCTGTCATGGAATATTCAGGATTGGCAGAGCTACAAAATAGTACCTTGAGCATACAGACTTTAAATAAAATCTATATTTTTATACATTACCTATGGGCTATTTTTGCAATCATGTTAAGACACAGACTAACCAAGAAACCTGGCAATGGAAATAAAGTTGTTCTGTGTATTGACATTTCATGCTGTGGTATCTTACTTTTGTCAGAGTTAAGATCTCTTAAGGTTTTGGCTGGGTAGAGTACCAGTGATTGGACTATTTGAAGGAGAAGGAGACTGGCATCTGGACTGAGGGCCTAAGAATGTAGCTTGTAAATAAGAATCCACTCCCTGAATTTCCCTACTTAATTGCTGTCTTCCTTCAAATTCAGTGCTTACTGCCATTTGGATGCACTGAAAGTTTAGAAAGCTATCCTTACAAGGTTAGTAGTGGCATAAGTGTACCTGGAAAACCTGTTCCTAACTCTTGACAATCTGCCTTTGCAAAACTATTTAAGCTTCAAAAAGAATTGTGCTTCAAGGTAAAACAGTGACAATAAATGCAAAGCAAGAGTCTTTGCTCCACAAAAGTTAGAAAAGGAAAGAGAGTTTTACAAGAATGTCAGTCAGTTTGCTACTTTATCTTTTTGCTTCGGTGATTTGTGCTTTTGAATCCAAATTTCTGAAAGTCTCCAACTTTCCATCCATCCATAATTCAACACATTGCCAACTGCAGAAGGAAATGAAAGGGAAAATCTCATGCAAAATGAATGTTTATATACTGAGGCAGATGAAAGTAATTGTGGGTTTGTCTTTTATTGGCTAATACACCACCTGAATCTTAGCTCCAATTGGAGACTGAGATCTCATAACACATATTTAAATACCCTTTCCTTTTCTGGATATTTTACCTATAAAGACATTTGCAGCTATTTCTGCTTGTAAAGGTTAGAAAATACCACTCCTCTTCCCTTCTGATGTTATGCCTTCTGCTAAGAACTATTTATTCCAATGATATTTTTTTCCCTCATGATTTGCTTGTTCAATCAGTTCTTGGTTTATAAACATAAGGAAGGAAATTCTTCTCTATCACAGCATCTAAGCTGTGCTGTGTCTTTCCACCTAAGCTGATGTTGATGTCTGATGTCATTGCAGGGAGTTGAAAAGGAGGCTGGAGAAAATGTATGTATTTATTTTTTCCTAAAGTGGTGTGAGAGCAGGCCTATCTGTATCTGATTTTTCACAACCATTTTATAGTAGGAAAAAGAGAGTGAGAAAGTAAGTCTTTTTCCTACCACCTTAGGCATTAATATTCAAGGCGAGGTTGGACAGAGCCTTGGGCAACACTGTCTAGTATGTGGCATGCCTGCCCATGGCAGAGTGTTAGAACTAAAGGTCCTTTCCAACTCAAACTTTTCTATGATTCTACTGATGCCACTTTATGGTTAAAAGAATTGATTTTCCTGCAAGTTCCTTAACAATAGCTTAAACAAAAGGCTGTTATTATCACTCTTTGATGTTTTTCCATTGCTGTATTGCTAGTTCCATAGGCCAAGTTTGGCACACTGTTTGCAGTCTGCTGTTGATTATTACTGCACTGACAGTAATGTAGTGAAAGCTGCTGCTTAAGAAAATTGAAATTGGTTTTGAGTTTGGAAAAGATCTCGTAATCTCTGAATATTTTGTGAAGATCGCTTCCTCCACTCAGAAAGAAGTTGGTCTTAATTCTTCATTTTCAAAGATAGACCACAATATTCACTAGAGTTGACCTCTATTATAAATTTTGTCTAGTCAGTACCACACAAAAGTCTCTTTTTAGCTCTCACTATTAGGAAGCTAGTTGGTAGCAAAACTGAGCTGTGAAAATAATGGCAAACTTAGAAATTGGAAAGAATGAAACTGACAGTAACAATGCTGTCATTCTTTTGGGCTATACTTATTCTTCTCCTTCAGTGAGTCACTGGTCCAGTAATGAGTTTCACATTCATCCTACTGTTTCTGAGAAGATCCATTTTATCACCCCACTCTTATACTTACTGAAATTTGCTTGTCCATTACCTCTTCATTTAATCTTTAAAAGAACATTTCACAGTAGCAAGTAGTTTTGGCTGATAGATGGAGAATACCCTGTGCTTATTTTTACTGGAGCTCTATAAAGATCTCCTCCCACCCATTCGCACTGTGCCTTAGAGATAAAAATCTATCATGTTCCAAGCCAACTCTGGAAGGTACATAAGGGGAAGCAACATATAGACTTTATTTGCTGGTATGGTATTCTCTGGACCTTTGTCAAAGGAGAGTATTAGAAAGATGGACCTGTTGAGGGATTCAGTTCAACCACCTTTGTGTCTTTGTATTTTTATGACCCAGGCACTGTTCAAGAGATAGAAATACATTTCTAATAATGGAATACCGTCTGATTGCAAATGTCAGAAGTGTTTTCACCATTCAAACATGTTTAATTGCTGAAAGTGCTTGAGTTTTGAAGTTAATAATATTAGGTACCTCAAATGTTTCTTTTTCATTGCTGCTTCTGGTGCCTTACAAGGGCCCAATTACTTGCAATTCATCAGTGGTGTCTGAAAAGTTTTATCGGAATTCTGCCAGAACTTCCTAATTAAGTGCAATTAAAATGTTCCACAGTTATAGCTAATTTGAAAATGTCCTATTGTAAGCAACTGAACTAATGAAGCTTGGCTTTCTGGAGATCTTTCTTATGTTTCTCTGAAAGCAAATTCATTTCTTCATAAATCCCTCTGTTAAATTCCTACGTTGTCCACCCCATTGCCTTCACACTCCTCCACAACGTTCTTCAGGACATGCCCTGAATCTTGTATGATACTCTCTCCTCCTTCTCATGTTCACATTGTTCTCTGGGCAGGCGACAGCTCTTGACTGGGGTTGTGCATGCACTGCAGGCAAGCAAACCAAACTGAACAGTTGATATTGCTCTGTTCTTCCCTTTATCTATCTGGAGATTTTCATAAAAATCAAGAAACCTCCAACCCCAAGCCACCCCCCCAAAAAACTGAAACCTCAAACCCACCAAAATGCTTTCTTCCTTTGAGATCTCTTTCAGACTTCATGATTTGTCCAGTAACTAAGAATGTGGGAGAGTGTGACAGCTGAACAGATGATGTGATTGTATAAGTCTACTTTCACTAAGAAAACAGGGTTGAAAAGTTCTGGGAGAGATTTGCTTACAGCTGACCTGCTACCTAGATCCACTGTGTCTGCCATGCTTCAACAGATGATCTGGCTTTCATTCCTCTGGCTCTGAGGCAGCTTGTCAGGAACAAGGAAAGGTATGGAATTTTTATTTCAAATGGGAACAGCCCAATTTTCAGAATTCTCTCTGAAACCCACCTGCTTCTCTGTGTTTCCTGGAATTTTACTTTCTGTAAGTATTTTTGCATTGATCAAAGAAAAAAAGAGATGGGGTACAAACATAAGACTGCCACGGTTTGTAGAGTGAAGGAAACAGTCATTGAAGAAAAGATGACCATGTTGGGTGCAAGGTTCACCAAGGTATTCTGAGTAGTTTGACTAAAATCTCAAAGGAGCAGCAAAAGATAATCATAGAATCATAGAACAGTTAGGGTTGGAAAGGATCTTAAGATCATCTAGTTCAAGCTCCCTACCATGGGCCAGGGACACCTCATGCTAGACCATGCCACCCAAAGCTCTATCCAACCTTGTCTTGAACACTGCCAGGGATGGAGCATTTGCCACTTCTTTGGGCAACCTGTTCCAGCGCCTCACCACCCTCACAGTAAAGAACTTCTTCCTCATATCTGACCTGAACTTCTCATGTTGAAGTTTGAATCCATCACCCTTTGTCCTACCACTGCAGCCCCTGAAGAAGATTCCCTCTCCAGCATCCTTGTAGGCCCCTTCAGATACTGCAAGACAGATACAATCATCTGAGGGAGCCAAGAACATCTAGTAAAAAAAAAAAATTCAAGGAAAGTCATAGTATGGAAATTGTATGGGTTTGAGAAGAAGTTATATATGTAACTGATTTATTTGGTGATTGTTTCGAAAATCATTAACTTGTGTAAGTTATTTTTTCTTACTCACTTTTCTGGCTTGCATGGATTCACTCTCATCAAACTCAACAACACTCTTTTCCACAAGTTATCTTGGAATGGCTTCTTTGTTTAGCTGCAGGGTTGGGTAAAGCCTTCTTACAGCCTTCTTGCTGCTGATATACCTGTTTCATTTTATGATAAAGAAAAATTGTAGAACACACCATCTTTACTCCTTGTCCTCTAACCCAAATTACCATCCAGTTTCATGTTTATATCTCTGAATGTTCATGGTATCTAAAAGGACATGAGAACAATCATTCACACTTTTTATTCTGTTTGTAATTGGAGTGGGTTGTGATTTCCTTTTACGATTATTATTATAATACACATAGAAAATGCTGTCTAACCAGAAAGCAGTTTATATAGGTCATCCTCACTCACCTTATCTCACCCTGCAGTAGTCATCTTGGGGTGTGGGGGGGAAGAATGGTAAAAAAATTCTAGCCCTGATGTCTATGAATCACATGTTACATAATTTGTGATATGTATAGAGCCCCTCTGCCATTTCTTCTGTTGAAAATATATCTCAGCATCTTAATTTAAGGTGGGTTGCAAAGAGAGAGTAAAAAATCCTGTGCACAGCTAAAAAGCTTTTTATCTCCCCATAGCTTATTTTTTATGAGGTTTTTTATCTCTTCTCTGTATGTTTCCATATATTAGCAGCAGTATTGAATAATAATGGTAAATAATGTAGACTCAGCCAGCATTCTCTGTTAGGTATGTAGGCTCTAAACACCTGAGCAGTATTCTTTGTGTGTGTGTGTGTGTGTGTGCATGTGCACATGCAGGACACCAAGGTACTTTTTCCTCATTATTTTTTGGCATATTCTTCTTCCCCTGGTTGTAAAAGTTGTTTCTGATTCTTGGTAGCTGGTTGTTAGTCAGCTTTGCTTCCTCTGGTTGTAAAAGTTGTTTCTGATTCCTGGTAGCTGGTTGTTAGTCAGCTTTGCTGGTAGGCAAAAACTCCAGGTAAATGAAAAAAAGTAGGAGATTAAAAATGTATGTTCATACATTTCCTGTGTTAAATTATATTTATCTGTAGAATAGTTCTGGTCTGATACTTCATGTGTATCATGTTAATAGAAACAGAGGTAACATTTACGCAAATGAAATCATCACCCTGTTGACCTCAGAAACATTTTTGATGATTTAGATCTTGTCTCCCTTTAAAAATCTTTGTAGGTAACACCTGTGAATCGCCAATGGATGAGTCCATACCAATGGATTGCATTTTTCTTTTCTGAAAACTGCCATTTCAGCACATGAGGGAAAGCAGAAAAGTTCCAAGTTGTACCCCAGTGCTAATACTGGCATCTTCTATGGTTTTGGACAAAGAATTCTCTCTGCTTTTTCAAGGCACACAATAATTCATTCATTGACCAGAACATGCAGTTTCGCTCAGTTGAGCAGCCAATACAAATGATTGCAGTTAAACCTTGGCTATAAGAGCAGAATTTAGCCTGGTGTTTGCAGAACACTTAAATGAATGCAGTGAGCTGCACGTGTGTTACTTCAATTATCTCTGAGTTCTAGAGGCTGTGCATGGCCACTCCAATTGCTTCTGCTAGTGAGATTTGGATATTTCTTTACATTTAGCCAGAACTGTGGGAAGGATTTGAAAAGTAGTTGAACAAGTGTGGGTAGCATTTTTATTTCCATATTGAACTTCTGATTGTATTGATTGGGCTCTGATTCAGTAACACAGTCCTCAGAGTGTGATTATATTTCATTGTATCTTAACCCTTCCCAAGTCTTTTTTGTGTGTGTACCAACAGCTTTCTTAGGTTGCAGAGGGGAAAAAAATCACAAATTAGTTTGGCCATCTAAAAGGTGTGAATTCATCAATTCGTAGAATCACAGAATGGTTTGGGTTGGAAAGGACCTTAAGGTCATCTAGTTCCAGTCTCCTGCCGTGGGCAGGGATGCCTCACACTAGACCATGTTGCCCAAGGCTCTGTCCAACCTGGCCTTGAACACTGCTAGGGATGGAGCATTTACCCCTTCTTTGGGCAACCTGTGCCAGTGACTAACCACCCTCTCACATTAAAAAACTTATAAATGCTTGTGAGTTTTTCAGTGATATTCTCTGAAGTTACTAGATGATCTTAACGTCTTTTCCAACCCTAACTATTCTATGATTCTATGATTCTAAGTTAATATGTTAATTTTTTGCCTTAATTGCAAGCATTTTCAAACTCAGGCTGTAGTGATGTTACAGATAAAATACAAGAAATTACAAAATTGGTCTGGACATCTAGTGAAGGACTGTTCCGTCAAGCATGAGGGTATTTGAGAAAGGGCAGGGAAAAGGCAGCAGAGGGCTGTAGCCATTTGAAAGAAGAATTATAAATTCAAAAGAGTTAATTGTTGATCTGGTCACCTCTTTGGCCAGAAATTCAGGAATTGGTAATTCAGTATGCTTACTTTTCGTGATGCTTGCCTTTGATGTGTGGTATACATGAATCTAGCTTTAATTTGGATCAGGACTGATGCCTTTGAAGAGAAGAATATCCTTATTATCTCTGGTGCTTTGATTCTGAGCATGCCAGGCAGTTTGCTGTCAGAAAAAACTAAATGAGAAGATGTCCTCAGAGAGCTCACCTCATGTGCCCTGATCAGTAATGAGTATTCAGGCCATAGGCTCAGGTTATAAGTAATTCCAAAATAAATCCCTAAAAGAGGTATCATCTGGTTACTGCATTCTCAGCACCAACAGCTTACCTCTGCAGGCCTTTTACAGCGATCTGCATTATTGTACACTAACTGATGTTGGAGACCAGGCAGTGAATTTAGCTTGTGAGTGTGCCAGTGTGTGTGACGTGTAGAAATGGACTGATTTGTTTATTTATTCTCTAAGCATTTTTTTGCTGAGATTTTCAGTCTTTTTCAGACGTGAAAAATGTCTACATCCCCACAAATGAGAAGACCAGATTTGTGAAAGTATTTGGAAGATAGAACCTGCTTTATTTCCTGCCTTTTGATCAGCTAATATTTGTCTGAACTGTGCAGCATGGCTTCCATGTATTTCTGTTATTGTGGAAGCTTTTATACTTCTGTAGAGTTGCACTAAATTGTGTCTTTGGTCCAGGAATAAATAGAAGGGGTCGAGGTCTTTGAGAATTTCTCTTCTTTCTTGCTCTATTTAAGCTTCCTGAAAATCTCACCCTTTTAAAAAATTCTTGGAGCTTCTAATGTTGACTGTTACTCACCTTAGTTAGAAATGAGAGCCTTGGGGTCATGTCTTAATAAGGGTGAAATTGAACTAGAGGCAGTTCTCAGAGTTCACACTTGTTAAAGTGCAAAAAGTTTGGAGATAATTTTTAGGCATATCCCTATTTAGTTAAACTTACCATCTTCGAGTAATAAGAACGAAAAGGACTGTTAAAGTTCGGTTACAAGATTCACGAGATCTGACAAGACAGATTTGCTAGCGTAAGCCATAGAAATAGTTCTACTCCATGAAGAATGTGTCATATAAACCCCCATACGTGTTTTTTCTTCCTAAATCTCAAAAAAGAAAGACTTAATGTTAGATTTGGCTGTGGATTTTTTTTTTTACAAGACTTGTCGTAGGATGTGTGGTGCCATCCAGGCTGAAAGGAAACTATATTTTGTGCATCACATAGGTTATATATCTGTATATTTTTTGCCTTTGAGTGTTTTGCAAAGGCATTGGGTGATACAATGGAAAGTTTGTTTTCTAGATTAACATTGAATATAGAATCATAGAATAGTTAGGGTTGGAAAGGACCTTAAGATCATGAAGTTCCAACCCCCCTGCCATGGGCAGGGACACCTCCCACTAACCCATGCCACCCAAGGCTATGTCCAACCCGGCCTTGAACATCGGCAGCGATGGAGCATTCACAACTTCCCTGGGCAACCCATTCCAGTGCCTCACCGCCCTTACAGTAAAGAACTTATTCCTCATATCCAATCTAAACCTCCTCTGTTTAAGTTTGAATATGGAGGATGTCAGACACGACTGTTTTGGTTTAATGTTATTTTATTGATGTTTTGGTTATTTTAGACTGGAAAATGAGTGCATTAATGTATTCCCTGAAAGTCTCTGAAAACCCATGTTCATATGGTGGGTTCATTTACCTCATACTCTGTGCAGCCTGTCTAAGCTTTTAGATTCTTCTATGGTCTAATCTTTTAAACCCCAAAGTTAAACCCCCACCATCTTTCCCTGTTCTTCCCACAAACTTGGCTAGGCCAGTACAGAGAGAGGTATGGATTGCTCTTCACATCAAAGTTTGCATGAATGAATACCAGAGTTGTTACAAAGTGAGAACCTTTGATAGCATTCAAGTAATAAAATTTGTGACGGTAAACTGATTTTCAGAGGTTTCAGTATAAAATCACCAATATTCTCACAGCTGCCCCCAAAAATAGGAATTATGCCCTCTTTAGGACTCTTTGCAGTTGTAAGAAAATGTTATTATCTGAATTTTTATCCTCTAAAAGGAGGCAGCATTTGCTTCTTATGTTTCCTCTAAAGATTTCTTTTACAGTCTGTCTTTTGTGGACTATATTTTATAGTGCGTACAAGTACTAAAACCAGCTTTTCCTCTTTGGTAAGCGATAATGTTTTCTGGACTCAAAGCTAAATATTCTAGTCATATATTCCACAGATTTCTCAGGAAGTGAGACTAGAATAAAGTTATAAACTACTCAATTGAAAGCAATTTTTAGCAGAAAGAAGTAACTTTTCCTTTGCTACTTCCACACAAAACTCTTTCAGATCAAATCTTTTAGCAAAATGCCAATCACAGTTTCTCAAAATTGCTGAGTGATTACTGGGTGAACTAATGACATCAAATTGAGTAAGAAATGAATCATGGTCCATTGCTCTAATTATGTCTTTTCATTAGAGCTGGAGCCTTGAACTTTGCTGACCTGTCTAACAGAAAGTAATGGGCTGTAGATGAATGTATCATACCTTCTCTCCTTGTCAGGCTTAGCTGTTAGGTTTTAATTTGCCACTTCCTCAAGCAACATGAGTGGTTCTTGCTGGTATGTCCTAAGTTTGTGGTCACTGCTTAATATGTTGAGATATCTTTACACGGTAGAAATATTATTGACATTTTACAGGCTGAAAAAAGCAAGTACATGTAGGGTGAGCTCTCCAGAGATTAATGTTGCACTCACAGTAGTCATATCCAAGGGCCATGAAGCAAATTTGTGAAGAAAATTAAGCAAACTGCTGCAAAAATAGGTAAAAATCACTGAGACATAGCCCATTGATATTCACTCATATACAGATAGATACTGCCTGTTATTCTTTACACATCCAATCAACAGAACAAGAATGTGAAGATGGAGAGCAGCCATACTCCAAAACCAGATTGTACAGCTTTTTACCAACAAAATCGTTGCCTGGTCATAATTTCTAGTGATGTATTATAGACATCAGTAAATTCTCTTGTTCATCAGTAAGAAAAGCCCCTCTTTTCCTTAATAATTATTTTACATTATCATAATTTCAGACTAATTTTATGAATGATTGCAGAGTGTTATCAATATTAATATTGCAAATCTGACATAAATGAATCACTCGGGTAACTGGACTAAAATATTTTATGAAGTTCTTAACAAAATTTGTCAGCCTTTTATTTCAATTTTTTATTCTCTTCAGCATTGAAGCTGGTCTGGCAACAAAAATTAAATGTTCAGGGAAACAAAAGTTCCTGATAGGTCTTTTAACAACACAGCAGGTCTGTGATAAATTAGGTAACTCCATAATACCACGTCTATTCCACTCAGTATTTAACACAAGCACAAGGCAGGCTAGCTGAAATACTCATGTGAGCTATAGAACACTGCATGTTGGTGACAGGGATATTGTTGAGGCACTTCAAAACTATAGTAATGACTGGAAAAGTGGTCACATTTACTTTAAAGATTGCAGCAAACAGTCCTGGGGAACACAAAGTACAGTTTAGGGCCTTAGCTGTATGATGTAGTGGTACCGTAATTAGAAACACTGAGCTCCAGAGCTTTCTGTATTTCAGGGCATCATAGATCACTGTGATGACCAACAGGAGGGCTGTATTCAGGCAGCTGTGGGGTGTGTCTTTATTATGTGACCTGGAGATTCCAGAGGACAAGAGGACCTTTAGACTGTATGTGGTGAACCTGTGTAGGAATGCACAGTTTTGCAGGAATTGCAGTCTTTAAGGTGGCAGAGTGGGATTGCGGCTGCCTGCTGAACTATTGAAGCACAGATCAGTTGCCTGTAGCAGGGGTGACCTAATTCTTTTGAAATGTTTGCACTTTTTTTAAAAGGAGCTGTCATGTGCCTGTTCTCTGTTTGTTTAACCCCAGATACTTTTGACAGGATGCGCTCCCTAAAATTAACAGCATAAAGTAAATACGCTTTTCCATTGTTGTTAATAGCTTAAACTGTCAATAAAATCGGAAGAGCTGCCAGATTCCAGACACTTCTCATGCCCTAAAAATATGGTCCAGTTAAAAGAAAACTGCTTCAGATACTTCACAGCAAAAAAGAAAAAGTAATCTGGAGAACCCTAAACTCCGAGGAAGCAAGCAAAGAAGGTAGGTTACCATCCTTCTTCCTTAATAGCTTTTGCCCTGTTGCCAATACTGAAATCCATCGTTTCTAGTATTTGTTGCTTTTGTCACTAGAAGACAAATAGTGAACCCAATACTGAGACAAGGGAATAAATCCCTGGAAGGGCTGGAAGTTAAGTTTCAGCTGTGTCTTCTCTATTTCTTAATGTGAGTCTGTGGCTGCTTGCTGTAATATTAGATAAATACTTGCAAATTCTAGGTCCATGTATTCAACTATGAAGGCCTGAGCCTTCTGGTATCCAACTTTTTGTTGGCTGATTTTCATGCTGTTTTCTCGTAAGATATTCTCTACTATTGGTTTTTGCTGTTAGTACTTTGTGGGTAATTGTGCAAAGTAACAGTCTAGGCCAAACCCAAACAAAGACTTTGCTTTGCTATGTTACTCAGTGTGGCCAAATGTACTGAAGATTAAAACAAAATGGTCCGTCATCTGGAATTGCAGAAAAGAAGAAGCAGTGAATTAGTTTACTGTGCTTCTCAGCTCACATCAGCTTGCTATAGTTGATCAAATTTCTCAGTCATTTATGTGAAAGTGCCGAACTTTAGGAAGGTGTAGAAAGGATGAATAATCTGCCACGTATCTATAAAAGAGACAGTATTCAATGTCTCTCAATGAGATCCTCATAAATGACTTCAGAATGGCTTCCATTATAGCGTAAATCAGATTAACTACCTGTTACCTGAAAAATACTGTGAGGGTACAATCTGCCAGGGACACTAAAAATATGTGCTACTTGTGTATCATTTAAGGAAGAACCTTCAATCATTCATGGCCTGGATATCTGCGCTAGTAAAAAGTTTTCAAGCAAACCTCAAAAGCTAAAGAATGTTATTGTAACTGCTGCACACAAGTGAAATTCTATGAATCTGTGAAAAAACTCAGCAGGGGTTTTCACCTTAGTGCTTCTGATAAGCTATTCACATAGTGTCCATTTCCCAGCTTCTGCTTGTGATCATTTGTCTGCTTGCTCATTCTGTTTACAATGTATTCCTCTTTACCAATGCCATCCATTCAACAGTGCTGACAAGAAAAGTACTCTATCACAGTGTACATCAGCACTGTAAGAAATATCCTTTCAATTAACCCATGTCATGTGGGTTGTGTTTATTCTAGGGATAGGTAATTTGCTATTGAAGAAAGGCTTTTAAAGTGTAATTCCCAGTAAGAAATGAATGGGTGTGATGTTCTGCCATCAAGACAGTATCATATAAATAAAAAAAGGGAATGTCTGTACTAAAAGAGCAAGCTGAGCTACTGGGGAAGACTTTTTTTCTTCCTTCTCTTCAGCACTGGCTTTTGGGTGCCTTTGAGCAATCACGTAACCAGAGAAAGGAGAGCCTACTCAGCATGGAGTGTGACTTTTGTCAAATACCATATCCAGGAAGCACTAGACCTGTTTTTCTGGAATATGTTTGGCTCTGAGGATGAAAATACTCCAAGTTGCAGTACTTACTAAGAAGGATCCTCCTTGAGGCTACATGGCTTCTGGAGCCATGAAACGTGGGTGGTGGTCAGCTGCTTATAGCCAGGACTTACTTGAAGATAGTATGGAAATGATGATAAGAAGAGTATTGAATGAATGATAGATTGGATAGATTGGAATGATAGAGGGTGGTAATAAGCAAGGAGCAGTCCTGGGCAGAACTGTGATATCAGCGTCCTGATGAGCACAGATTTGTCCATTGGCCTTTGTAAGCCTCTGAGACTGTCTGTGCTTTTGGAGAGGGAGAAGTTAGAAATAGTTTCATAAATTTTGTAAATATTTAAAGGATTGTGTAGTTTGGGGGGGTCTGTAAATTCTGGTGAAGCTTTCTGAGTTTCTAATGAGAAACATCAGAGGTTTGAGTTTCTTTTGCTCTAAAGAATGTGTTACATATCCCTTAAAATACTGTGTACATTGTTGTTGTCTAACATTTGCCTTAGTAATGGTAACCTTGACTTTTTTTTCATAGTAGACTCTGGCACAGGTTTGCACTTTTTGCCTACCTCTTGCACTGTTTCTTGAAGCATTGCATCTTTACAATGATTTACTTTCTTTCTGTATTTCTGGCGTAAAAAGATTATAGTTAAACTGAAAACTGCTCCCTGTGAGATTAATGTAACTTCAGATTGTGGTACAATATTTTGCAGGTTGTAGAGAATATTTGGACAGCATGGACTGTGCATTTAGAAATCAATTTCTTCTTGTTTCTTGCCCCACAAATGGTAGTCCTGCTCTCATTCATTCACATGTGAAAACATCAAAATAAAGACTCTGAAGATGATCCTCTCAGCTTCCTACAGCATGCCAAGGCAGCAGTGGTTGTGCATGTCTTCTACTGTAATAATTGTAATACATACCCATTATACTGCCATATCTTTATGCAGAAAATACTACTTTTTGGATGACATTTGACAGTGATTCTTATATGATCAGAGCATTTAGTGTTTTACTATTATTTTTGTCTTTAATTGCTAAATGTAATATTTTGTATCTGGAATTTTGTGTTTTCCGATATTTCAAAAGGAACATAGCACCAATGTTCTTTCCAAAGATTCCATAGTGAGGTTGTTGATTACATATCTATAACTCCAGCCACAGCTTGGAAAGCATTGTAGGGGATTTCCTAATATGAAATACATCTTTAATGTCTTAATAACCTTTTCCCAGACACACATTCATATACAGAAACCATTTTAAGAGAAGGAGCAGAAAGTTTGCACAGGATGTAGTATCCATCTAATAGAATTCGTGGCAAAATATGAATTTTGTGCCCAGTTGATCGCATCATGTTTTTTGTTCCTGGAATGAAAAGGAAAACTAAAAAATCATGAGGTAAACTCAGAATGTGTTCTTTGCATTTCCTTGTGTTCCCATCCTGTCTGGGTATGTGTGGTGCTCTTAATCAATTACAAGAAATAATTACCAAAGTTTATCATTATACTGTTTCTCAAAAGATACATTCAGGTTTTTAGGTACCATCTATTTCTTTTCTTTTTTGCCATGAAAACTTATTACTAGTTTTGCTCAACCAGCCACGATAATATTTTGCTTTCTGAAGGTTGCACTGTACATCAGGAGTATAGTTGAAAGTTGCACACTTAGATCACTTGTCAGAGTATGGCAATGTATTCTGCTCAGTTCAGCATAGATCATAGAATGATTTGGTTTGGAAAGGACCTTAAGATCATCCACTTCCAGCTGCCTTTCATGGGCAGGAATGCCTCACACTGGACAAAGTTGCCCAAAGCCATGTCCAACCTGGCCTTGAGTACTGTCAAAGGCTGGGCAGCCACAGCTTCTCTGGGCAACATGGCCTTGAACGCTGCCAGCATCTTGGCAGGTTTTCTGGCAGGAAATGGAGGAAATTTCTAATACTGTTTTGTGGCTTGTGGATTAGTAATTCAGACAAGTACAGTGTGCTGGCTTTATGACCAGAACCGTGCTGCATTTATTCTCCAGACAACCTTAATATTATCCAGGCACTGTAAAAAAACCAGTGCAGACTGTTCAGGATGTTCAGGGAAAAAGAAAAGATGAGATTCATATCTATTAATATAAAGAAAAAAAAATATCAAAAAGAGCAATACTAACTCCACTCTTTCTCTAAAACACTCTTTCTCTACAGTGTCCAGAACCTTAAGTCATACATTTAACAAAAAGATGCTTGCTGTTCCTTTGGAGTCCAAAAAAATCTTTCTGACTTACATGACTGAAATGTAATAAATGTAATAAAAGTATCATACTAAATATAATGAACATGTATTTTAAACATAGAATATTAGGTATTCAATGACAAATTCCACCAAATATGCTGAAAACTATGGTAAAATAGTGGACCTGGAAACATATTCTACTGTAAGTTTAGTTGTAATGCAGAGTTACTGGAAAGAGTTACTTGTTGACAAATTTGTCTGTATCATTTGTTCTGCACAATATGGAAAAGAAATGACCTTTCAGCTTTTGTATATGCATTTTATGAACCTTAAGGAAAGAAAAAGTTAACAGACAAGCTTTTTTCATTGTCAAAAGAATGTGAGTTTGCAGGAAGGAGTTTCAGAGTGAACATTTCTGCCAAATAAGTGACATTTTTCAACAGTCACTCTATAGGCTACACATTTTGTGATCTGCATCATTTTTAGCCTGGGAAAACCAGCATAGGTGGAAAAGAGACACTGACTTCCTTTGTTTAGCAGTTTTATCTCTAACTGAGAGTGCTTCTGCCATGAATCCTGGCAGTGATGCAGAGCTATTTTAATTCACTTCATTTCTTCTCAGACAGCAGTCCAGCATCCCTGTGACCGAAGAAACAACAAAAAAGAACTGGTCTTTCTAAAGGTTTCTTTAAAACATGCTATTTATAAGTTACATGCTGGCTAGCTGCAAAGGTTTTTGAATGCACAAATGAAAGAACTTTTCTATCCTAATGCATTCATGTAAGCAATTGCATTGACGACAAGGGATGCTTAAAAAGGAGAAAAAAGAAATGCGGGGGGGTGGGGGAGAGAGAAGGTTAAGGGAGGGAGAATACTGAAAAAATAAAGCCCTTAAGGTGGAAACTTGATTAGTGTAAGAGTTTGTTCCTGTTCTCTGACCTCTGAACCTCATAGGTATTTTCTTCTTATGGGAAGCGAATATTAAAGGGAGTTGTCCGGCACAGTAGGACACCACCCCAGCAGGTAGCTACCCATGAACTCTCTCCTCTCAGCATGCAAGCATTCTTCTTTGGTTTAACTTTCTTTGTATTTCACACATTATTTGGTGCTTACTGCATAATGCTACAAAGTGAGTTTAATACTGATGATGGTGATAAACTACCCCTAGTTCTCAACAGAATCCTTTTGCTCGAGAGGGAGAAGGCTTCACCTCAATGTGCTCTGAAAGTTACACATGAAGTTCCTTAACCTTGCTTTCAAAGAATTTTGGACATTTGAAGTACACATGTGCAATAATAATTTTAACTTCTGGAACAGGAGCTCTGTTATCCTTGTGCTTGGGTGGATAAGAACAGCTATACTACTTCAGTTAACAAGGGGGAAAGAGTTGACAATTCATTTTCTGATTTGTTTTAATGGTGAAGTTTTTCTTTATTTTGCATTTTCTGAGTTGTTGACAATTTCAGGTAGCAGTTATGACGCTGCGCTTGTGTACTTTATATGACACAATAAGCGCATTCTGAGTATTTCAGTGGGTATACAAAGTCCTCCATTAGGAAGGAAAGCCCCCATGTGTTAGACACTGACAAGTGTAAGCCAGAGTGGTCTCTTCTCCCATTTTGTCCACAATTATTCAGTGAAAGATAGGATTTACCTAATAGCAATTATTCATAATAGCTTCAGTGAACTAATACTACCTGTTTGTGTAACTTCTACACAAGCTACAGTAAATGGAGCTAAGTTCTCAAGCATTGTTGTAGGGAACAGGATCCCCTTACTTAAAAGGCCTCCATAAATATGGCTAATCTGCGTCCGACCTGTGCCTCCTTGTTCTTAGTAGTTCCTAGTCTCAGTTTTGTGAGGATTTATTCAGTTTTGCTCTCTTGTCATCTCTATCTCCCAGAACAGTTGCAAAACAGAGTTTTACCATCTGATCCAGCCCAGCAAACCTGTCTGTAGCACAGCATGCTGCCACTTGTAGGAGCTTTGCTTGAGCCAAATTTAGTGGTGTCATAAATGGTGGAAATTACATGCCAGTTAATCAGTGCAGGTCAGCATGAAGGCAATTTAGATACTAGTAAGTGTAGCTTATAATAGGAAAGAATCCAATTTAGATATGTAATGTAACGGAATGTCATATAACGGGTCACTTTTGTCAGAGTTATGTTTAGGCTCTAAAACCACTGTTTGGAAGGCTGCATGTAATAGCATTCAACATAATACAAGATTTTCCATATAAAACCTCCAAAACCTTCACAGTAGCAAAAAAGGAAGACTTTATTTTTAATGATAACCACAGTGACAAGCACAAAACAAGGGAACACAAAGGAGTTGAACGCATGGTGTATGAGATATGTGAAAAAAGGGGGAAGCATTATTTCATGTTACTTTTAGAATTCAGCAGATGGTTTGACCTTACTATAATTTTCTGATGAATTCTGCTTTTCTTTTCCATTTGTGAACTGTTCCAGGATACTACTTTATGCTCTTAATTCCCCAATTAAGTCAATTGCTTTTGCATATTCATTGAAACTAAGAAGTTATTGGAAAAAAAGGGAATGGGAGGCCTGAAGTGGCCAAATTGAGCACACAGTATGTTAGGACACAAAGACAAAAATTTTAGATTCTGCAAAAGGTGGATTTATTTCACCCAACTTCAGGCATCTGTTCCTTCTACAGACCCTGATGGGAAATCTATGCCTCCTAAGAGTGATATATCCCTCCATATTGCAGTTGCCCAAACCCAGCACTCCCTGTTACTGAACCCAGCTTTCTCTCTCCATTCACTTAGAAGGAAGCTCTGATTGCTGTGAATGACTTTTTCATGGTGCATTTCACATTTCCAGCCTGCAAAAGCCTATTTTAATCCAGTCTATCTCATCTATGACAGTCTATTTTATGGCTAGTCTATTCCAGCCTGTAAGTATTGGTAGATAACTATGAATTAGGAATTTGTTAGGCTTAGGTTTACTTCACTGAGCCAGGGGTCAGAAGGATGATAGAGGCTGTATCTACATTAGCATGAATGTGGCATAATAAGAGTTGATCTGTGGAGTGAGGCTGCTGGGCAATTAACTCATATGCCTTTTTAAGCATTTCCCTGACTGCTATTATGAACCTCAAGCGTTAGTGAGAGCAGTGCAGGTCATAAGACCAGCCTGATGAAAGGAAGTGATGTGATTTCGTTGGTTATACTTAAGATCAAGCAAGAGTATTCGAGCAGGGCTAGAACTTTTAAAGCTCTGAATATAATAAATGTCCTTTAATGCAGTGGAGGTCTCGCACACTCCTTTTGATGAGGAAAACATTTATAGAAACCTCCCTATTTTGAGTGCTTTACTCTTTGCTAATGCACAGAACAGGATTCCCTCTTACTTGGGCTTACATTCAGTGATCCACTTAGGTAACAGATGTTACTTCCATTTTGTTTTATGTCCAAGTTTCTGATGCTGCTTGGAAGGGTGATTTTTGGAAAACATTGCCTCTCATATAGATGCGATTTAGCCTTTAGAAATAAAGATAAAAGCCTGTTCTTTTGGACAACCAAATCCTGGAAAGGAACTATCACAGACTGCACTTCGGGAACTCCTAGCATATAGAAACATCTTTTAGTTTTCTTTTTTTCCCTATCCAAAATTTTTATCTCATTTATTCTCATCACCAGTTTATGTCACTTTAACAAACCAACTACAAGAAATTTGTGTTAAGCTTAGCTTTCAGTATTTAGCAACTTTACCAATCCCTTCTTTTAAGTGGCTCCTTCAGCAAATTGCCAGGCAGGTACTCTGTCTGTGACAAAATGATGGAAGAGGAGCACGGTTAACGCCAAATAACAGCAAAGGTCCACCTCAGGTGTCATTGTTGTAATGTCTGCCCAGGTGTGTAGTCAAAAAGTCTGATTCATTTTTGGCATTTAGCTCTTTCCTGTGAAAGGTCTGTGTGAGCATTCATGATGAACGAAGCTGAGCTTTAACAAATGTTCACCACAAAGGAAAATACAATCTTGTGAGTCACAGCCCAGCAGCAGGTAGAGGTCAAGGAGGAAATGTGCTCTATTTTGAGCACTTTTCATAGACGATTCAAAAGCTGCATGGTCTGCAATGGTTCAGCTTCTTATGCATCTTTCCCTATTATGTCATCTTATTGTGACTGAAGTTACTCTAATTCATTGTTGTTTTATAGAGGAAAATGGAGTTATTATGCAACTAAAAAACATTGCTGTTTAGAAAAAAGAAATGGCAAGAAAGTTATAGTTTCTTCTGGCACCAGCTGGTTTCTTAAAAGTCAAAGTGAGATGAAAACTGAGGAGGTCAGCACTGAAAAGAGAAGTACGGTCAAGGTGCTTCTGCAGTGATGGTGACATCAGCTGAAACCTCTTGGCCACTTGTATCTTTAAAGATCTTGTTTCCCTCTTCAGTACATATGGGCCTGTTATATCCATGAATAGCTGTATTCATTTCTTCAGTTTGGTTATTTCTTAGATGAAAACATCTGCTGCTTTCTTCCAAAGCTAAGCTTTTGTGTAAGATACAACTTTCTCTCAGGTCTCTTACAAAATTGGAATATTTTCTTGCATCATGCCTATGTTCATCTGCTTTTGGTACCTATTTGAGTCTGTTTTCCAAATTTTGGTTTTTTTTTTTTTGTTTTCCTTCAACTTAGGGTCCCAGTCGAGGTTTTCACTGATTTAAATAAATAGAAGGATTAGCTGAAGGCCAATGCTACTTGTGATTGATTCTTAAAATAATTTCAGATAGTTTGGACTGGCCTTTATCCTCCTCCTTCTGCTGCATCTGTTAAAGTATTTAAACTAATAAAAACTTATTTAAGCATTTTCTGAAGGAAGTCATATTTTCTGGTATCTTAAATGTCATTTTTATATTTGCAGGCAGTATTTCAACTGCTGATCAACAGCTGTCGGTATATGTGTACAGATCTGAACTGTACACATACAACTGTGTGTCAGTTCCTATGTGACTTTCCACTGAGGATTGCTGGAAAATGTTATGCTCTATTTATGCAAGATAAAAAAATGTAAATCCTGTTGCCAGCCTGCCCATGCATTAAGAATGTGGGTTGCTACTGCTCGGATCTTACATGTTCAGAGAGCTTTATTCCTGAGCCCTCCATAAATGTGAATAATCTGTCTTGCTTAAGGGGTCATGGGCCACACTTACAGTGCTGAGCACTATCTATCTTGTCACCATTTAATTTGTGGAGATTTAAATGGATTATTATTTATGGTTTATTGAGCACTCTTTGCATCCTTAGCATTTGCTTTTTGGCTTGTTATTAATTTTTAAACACTGTGTTGAAAGGCTCTGTAATAGGTCCACTTAAATACTGCTGGT
The DNA here is from genome assembly GCA_025448015.1 of Bolborhynchus lineola. Lineage (NCBI taxonomy): Eukaryota > Metazoa > Chordata > Aves > Psittaciformes > Psittacidae > Bolborhynchus > Bolborhynchus lineola. The sequence continues at coordinate 5,679 of JAOEHX010027313.1, read as the reverse complement.
TACAGAAATGAAGTAACTGGAGGGCTCTCAATAAAGCAGTTGGTTGTGTTTAGCTTAGAATCAACAGAATGCTTTTCCTGTGAGATGCCTAAAAACTTGCTTTTTTTGTTTCTTTGTTTTATATTTTGATTTAATTCTCTGAACAAGGTTACTGAAAAGAAAATGTTTGTGGGAGTATGTGCATTTTCCAAGCACACGTTAAATGGCCTCAGTTGGTAGTGCCATGGATTTATTTAATTCTTTGAAAATGATGAAATAGATGACCTCTGACTTCCTTCTTAGAAAGCAATGTATATTTGCTCGTGTGGGTAAGGTATTACAGTGATGCTTTACTATCCGTAAAGGTAGAAAGTCTTTCTGAAAAATAAAGTTTGTGATCCTGTTCTATTAAGATATATGGAAATCTTGAGCACACTCCAAAATGAGTTTAAACAGAATCTGCTGAGGGAATTAATCCGTTGCTATATCTGCCACAAATTCTAACTATGAGTCCAATCAACCCTTTCCATTTTTGGCTGGATTAGGTTTATCTCTACATCTTCTTATGAAATACAGTTTTTCAGATACTTCTGTCTTGTGTATCTCTAGTCTGTACTCTAGAGAAAGACATGAGATTCTTTTTTATTTCTAGATATTCCACCCAAAACCCAAACACCGAAACTGACTGCATACATGTCCCTACTAGGTTAAATATAAGCTGAACACCAACATTTCCAATAGATGATTCTCCCAGTGGTGCCGAGCACCAGGACAGAGGGAAAAGGTCAGGGAGTTAAATTTATTTCTGCACTTGCAACCCAGTGAAGAGGAAATAAGAGTTTTCACAGCTCTAAACATTTGAAATGGATTTAGCCAGAATTCACACATTCTTCAGTCAGTAAGATTCAAGCTTTTTGGCATAGGGAATAGAACTATAGTGCTTTAATCAACTGCTTTAATATGGCTGCCACTCACAATGTCAAATGTGCCTTAGGTATTGTAATGTGAGTATTTATCCAGTAAGGGCACTGAGGTTACTAGTTAATTGTATATGATACTCAGAGCTCTGAGACAGTAGCAACTGCTGCTTTTGATTTTTATCAAACTCCACAGATACAGATACAGATACGTGCTGAAAGCAGTTTTCCTTCACAAAGACAGTAAGGATTTTTAGTGCCTTGATTTATGGGCAGTGTGAGGTATCCTGAAGTCTGATTATTTTTCAGTGGGTTGGATACTCAGCACTTTCTAAAATTCAGAGCTCCACAAGATTATAATTTGATGAGTACTGAAACTGTTGGCTTATGATCATGATTTTAATAGGGAACTGCTCATCCAGCCATACATGTCTTCTGAAAAATGTAAAGGCAGCATATCTTTCACATATTTGTTCTTTACCGTGGTTCCATGTTTACCCTTTCAGTCTCTTGCTCTCTGGATGTGTACAGTTTAATTTCTACTTGCTGTTTGCATCAGTGACAACAGCAGTTACTTTATGGTGCAGAGTAACTTCATTAATTAGTTTTGCTTTTCCTGAGGTCCTTTAGAACATGACTGTGCTGTGTATTTGATGCTTCAGTGATGAATCCTTTTCCCTACTAAGAATTGTAATAGTGCCTATTATTACTTTCAGAAATGGGCTAGCTCTGCTAAGGTTTATTACTGATGGTTTCAGTGGAGTCAGATGCTCAGCTTTGGCATTGCGTTGAGGTAAGGTGAGACTAAACCAAAAATCTGGTTTGGCTTCTATGTGAAAACATTGCAGAAGAAGTACTATTCAATTCACTGAAATTTTGAAGGATCTAAAACTAGAAAAGCTTTGGGATTTGCACTAGCAACATGTGTTTCACTGTGAAGTATTCCAGAGATGCCAGAAATAATGCTTGTCCAAGTGAGTATAATATAATGTTAAATTTTTCTGGGTCTTTTTTTGTCATAATGACTTTTTCTAAAGACTTTATAGCATTCAGGCTATGATTGTTATTATTATTAGAGTTACAGTGGATGGCTGAGATGTGCTAACCACCGGATACCTGAGGAAGAGTAAGAGTCCTTGCAGCTGATTATGTACCCTACCACTAGTCTCAGTCGCATTGCTTTTATTAATATACATTTACAGAGAGAATTTAGACCATACATAACATTTACAGGGGAATTTATTCTGATTTTCTGCAGTATAGATGGGCGCAGAGTTTTAACACCCTGAAATTCCAGTTAGTGGTTGACATCCCTTGCTAGAAAGTTTTCCATAGTTTCTGTTTTGAAGGTGACTTCATTATCTACAGTACAACTTTTAAAGCTGGAGACACAATGGCTGTTTCACTAGAGCTTTGAGAAACTTATCCTTAAACTCTGAAGGTCTGTTTTTGCACACGTCCTGGTTTGACTGTCTCATGGAAGATCCGCAGCGTCTGCTTGGGAAGCAATCAAATTAGTAAATGAAACACCGCATTGCTAAGGCCTTATGAGGGTATTTTGTGCAAGTTCCAGAAGAATCAGAATACAGCAACCGATTTCTACAGCTCAAATCACAAATGAACATATCCTAAAATGTGGAAAGTTTGCTGCTGCCTGGCTTCCCACTGAACAGTGTATTACTTACAGAAATGGCATTTCTATATTGCACTTTGATATGCTTCTCTTTTCATGTTTGACTAGTGGTTTTCTGTTCCCTGTTTTCTCAGCTGTGCCTAACCTTGTCAGAAATCTTTTATGCACTAGTTCTCACCTTTCTCAAGAAATACACCTCTTAAAAAACTGTTGATTCATACACAGTCCTGGAAACTGTCTGTGCTCTCACCTCAGTTGTGTGAATTATTCTGCCATTATAGGTCAATAATGCTAACACTGCAATCTATCTCAAGTTGCAAATTTACCAGAGTCCTGCCGGACTAAACACCAGGCCACTCCCAGACAACTATGATAAATGAATGGCTGTATATCTCCAGTCACTTTTGATGGTGCATCACAGAGAGCAGCTACATTCTTTGTGGTTACCACCAGCACTCTTAAAGTATATTGCATTACTTTCTTTCTTTTATAGTCAAAGTAAGGATAATGTTCTACCATACATAATTATAAGCACAATTTACTGCTAACCAAAATTCTAGTTAGAATGGTCTGAAAACTTTGTTTTACCTATTTTTGTAAAATTCTTCCACCTCACACTGTTTCTTACCAAGTGGGCTAGTTTTGAAAAGATTTTCATCTGAGAATATACTTTTGCTTCATTACTTTGCACTTTAATCTGATATCAGTCTCAAAAGATCCTTTGTAAGGAAAACTAATAAGCGCTTGGTTTAGTGTGAGGTGTCCCTGCCCATGGCAGAGGGGTTGGAGCTAGATGGTCTTAAAGTCCTTTCCAACCCTAACTATTCTATGATTCTACTTCTCTAAATGAGGCGGGAAAAGGCCATGAAGTACCAGAAATAGACGGTTTATAGTGCAGTGTGCTGGGACTTATAAATAGTTTCAGTTATACTAGATATAAGTGAGTTTGGCAAGATACTCCATACACATACATGACACACTGTTCACAAATATCTTTCCTGAAAACCAAGAAAAGTTCAGCTGAATATATCTTTGGAATGCACTGATGTACTGCTTTGCCATCATAAATGACATTTCCTTCAAAGCATTCAGTCAGTGTCCCCTCAGCAAATTACAACCTTCAGTTTACAGCCTGAAGCACTGGAAGAAAATGTATATTTAAATAGTGACAGAACAGCAGTTTCAGATAGGCAACTTCATCTTGGTTACTTCCCCAAGGCACCAAATTTGTGGTGCCAGATTTAACCAATTTGTAATGCCTTTTGCCTGTAGCTATTTCATACTTCTGTTGTCAAGCACATTTGTTATGTATGTTCAAGCAGAATCTGCAATAATGAAAAATACCTTCTCCTACAAGTTCTTCATCTTTCCATTTCCAAATTTAGAGATGGAGCTTTTGCATGTGACCAGGAACTGTTATTTAGCCTTTCGTGTTTTTCATCTGAAGATAGGGAAGACTTACAATAGAGGAAAGTGAGGTTACTAAAGGAAGGAGAAGCAAACAAATCTAAGGCTAAGTTTGACAAATGTCACAGGAAAATACAGTTTTAGAGGGAAAAACAAAAATCTAGAAGACGTTAAAGGGCAGAGGAATGTGTTTTCAAGGTGGAATAAATGTAATGGAGAACATGGGTGTCCTGATACATTTATAAGAATTGCCTATATACACTTATGTATATTATAATGTATGTATATGTAATATATATATAAATAAAATTATATTCAAATTGCAATGGCAAGACTTGAAAGTTTAGGAAATACCATTTTGGATTGACTATGAAATCTTAATTTTGACTACCTTTGTATTAAAAATGAAACAAATCGGCTAAGGATCCAGTGGAGAAACAGCAGGCTTGTCAGGCAGTATAATTCACGTGAAATTGCATATAAAAATGTAGTGTAATGATACTAAGGTTATAATATGAACTAAACCCTGACTGATGTCAGAATATAGGTAGGAAAGAAAATGCCTGAGTTGTGCTTAAACTGGGACCATTGGCTTTCTAGCAAAGAGTTGTGTCCAGCAAGGGTCAGCCCAAGCCATTGGTTTGGGAAAGTTAAGGAATGTACTAAAATGAGTTGCTTCAACATAGAAAAATGTTCTCTTAAATCTGTAGTCCAAAAATAGTAATCCAGTACTCAAGAGCACTTCTGTGGTTCTTTACGAGAGGTGGCAATACATTAGGCTGTCTCTTGATCATTGCAGAGGAACAGCTTTTTCCTAGAAGGGAAAACAGCCCAATGCTCTTTTCCAGGAGATTTTCTGATAGGCTTGGTTCTTTTTTTCCCCCTTATTTGGGAAGAGAATAGCAAACCTGGAAAGAAGCTCTTCCTATCTCTGTCCTAGCAATAGCCAGGCATTCATAACAACATATCTTGTTTGGTTGAGTTTTGTTGGTTCTTTTTGTGTGGTTTTTGGTTTGGTTTGGGGTTTTTTTTTACATGTTGTTGTGTTTGGAATAGTCTGTTCACGTAGTGATAGGATTTTTCTGAAGCTAGGGTTATCCCATTGGACCTGGTTAACAGTATTTTGCAGTCTGGTTTGGAACTGTGAGCCTAGAGAAAAGTTCAAATGAGTTGAACTAAGCAAATCTTTTCCGCTTGTATACACTCCAGAATGTATTCAGTTTTCTGAATGGATTCTAAACACTAACCAGGAAAAGTATCCAAAACCCCCCACAAAGTAACCCAAAAAAGGAAGCTATTGCTTTGTTCTTTCTTGTCTCTTCTGAAACAGCCTCTCTGAAATTTTTCACTATACTCCAAGGAGTGCTAACTGCTCCCACTGTTCAGCACCAATGCACCTTTACCTTCAAAACCTTGGTTCGTGCAGGTAAAAGCATGCTTTGAGGGCAGCTATCTTTATTGACTGATGTTAGTGGATTTAGACTAGTAGTCCGTGCTTTAAATGACACAATAATAGTACCTCATCTGCAGCAAAGCAGTACCCCAACACTTTGAGAATCAATGAGATACTAGAATAATTAGTTTCATGATACACTGTTTATATTTTAGGGAGAAATAGCTATTTGAAAAGCTCTTGGGTCCAATTCTCAGCTGGTGTTTTTAAGACCCATTCCATTGATCTGAATGTTTCAAAGGGAATGGAAGCTTTGAAACACTGACAATACAAATCATTGTGTGCAAAGA
>JAOEHX010027311.1:0-14571 GCA_025448015.1 Bolborhynchus lineola | reverse complement strand
GTGTTATACCTTAGTTAGTAAACTGTTCTTATCTCAACCTGTGGGAGTTGCATTCTTTTGATTCTCCATGTAACAAACTGCTTGGCTGATTTACGGCCTAAACCACGACACCTGGTAAACCAGAAATTCATTCTTTATTTGCATCCACCACAATGAAGTATCTGAGAGGGATCTCAACATAGATGGGATATGTGTGGGTTGGGTCAGCATTTTTTCCTTAATTTTGTTAGACCATAACTTTGGTAAGAGATGATGAACTCAGGCTGTTTTCTCTGTGTGAATGAATATGTGCTCAGCTGAAATAAAACATTTTGTGTTCTACTGGTGGATTTTCTTGTTGGTTTGTAGTCCCTCTGGCGCTGCTGCATCTCTCCAGGTGAGCTTTCCCATTTTTTCTACCAACATTGTTTTTACTTTCTTCAATATGAAAATGCATCTTCATGTTCCATATGAAAACGTTCCACTGGTTGACTGGGGGTGGTGATCACATGAATTCCAAGAGTATTTAATGCAGGTTTATAAACAGATTTCTCAGAGATGTGTAGCTGCTGGCTTCTTTGGGATATCACCAGCCCCTGAGGGTCCACCCAAAGGTACCACTGAAGCCCAGCGTGCACCGCTAGGTGTCAGCGCAGCCCCACAGATGGCAATTAAGTGACGCAGCGATGACTCTAATTAGCAAAAAATGCGTTGAAATGTGAGCTCTTTCATTTCTAATACTCTTGAACCAATTTGGGGCGCTTTTTGAGGAGTGGTTTGTTTAGGGCTTTTGTTTGTTTATTTATTCATTTTTTTAATTATCTTCATCCCATTTCCTAATTTTCGGAATTTGGTAGACAAGCAACCTGGCAACTGTAGTGTTTTCTGTATGTTAGCTATGACGTCAGAGCAAATGCCATGTTAACACAGCTCAGATTTTCCTGTTTCTCGAACTGTATTTTATTCCGTAAAACTTTCAACATTGAAAGCATGAAGAAAGAAGAGTTGAGACACAGCAATCCTACTTGAACATATTTCCTGAAAAATATAGGCATACGTTATTCTTTTTTGATTTGGTGTAATAATCTGTTATCTTTTGTCATGAATGTTATACTGATTTCATGCATGAGTGGAAAGGATGGATGATTTATTAGGAGAGCTCTATTCATCCTGCCAAGCAGTCTTGGGTTTGAAATTGATATGTACTTAAAGAAATACAATATATCAGGTCACAGTTATGAAAATGCAGTCCTGGTTACAGATTCATTAAGGTTTTCTTTTAAGAAAATATGAACAAAGAAATCTTAGCTGTTGCTCATTTTTGCATTCTACATAAGATTATACTAATGAATGATTTAGCCAGAATAATTTTTTTTGCAGCTTCTGTTCCTGCCTTTGTAATGATTTCCATTATTCATCCATAATTATGGTACAGAGTGTTATAAAATGAGATTGATTTTGAAACATTGCTTGTAACTGGCTACCCTTCAAAGCTGGAATAACTGAGGCATCAGTTTGATTACATCAGTCCATCACCAAGCATATTTTTGGAAATATTTTTAGTAGGACTTAAAACCCCATTAAAATATGATTATATTGTGAGGCCTACAGTTCTGTTCTAATTAGAAACTCCTTGCAGTAATGATAAATCACCATACAATAGAATGGTGAGGATATTTTGAAGTAGTAAGCCCTGAATAATTTGAATGTTGCTGCCAAGATACAGGCACTCATATTAATGGAAAGTTAATTAATGACACTCTCTGAAAAGAGCGTTGAAAGCAGGAGCAAAACCTCTGTGGGTTAATGAAGTTAATGAAGGTCTCCCTTCCTCCAAGAACGTCTTGTAGTACCACAGTCAGAGTTTTTGTTTAGAAACTGGTCAAGTCATGGTGGTCTTTTACTTCTAAACAGCAAATCAGTGCTAGATGCTAAGACTCAATCTAATATTCAATTTCTTCCTGTACTTCTTTTTTATAATGTAGGCTTCACAATGATCAGCAAGCTGACGTGGAAAGGCTGGATGGCTGTTATGACCCACCCAAATTATGCACTTTAATTTATCTCTGTGGGTGGTTGGAAATCATCTGTTCTGTGTCTACTGTTCCAAAATACAACCACTGAACTGAGAAGAAACTGCATTTTCAGCTCTTGCATGCTTTCATTAGTTTACATTAGACCATGGATGATTGTTGATTTTTTTTTAAAGATGGTTTGAAATCTTGGTTATTTCCACTAAATCAAATCCAAAGGTATATTCAGTTAAAAAAATGAATTAAAATGTGAGTGGCACCAGTCCGGTTTTTCCCAACATGTAAAGATGTGGAATAAAAGCTTTAGTTCACTGAAATAAAAAATACCCTTTGATGTGGTTTGCACTGATCATTACCATTTAGGAAAGCGACCTTGAGGTTATAATAGGTATTTCCAGGAAAACATCAGTTCAGTGCTCAGAAATTGTGAGGAAGCAAATCGAGCATTGAAAATTATTAGAGAAGAAGTAGAGAATAAATGGAGGACATCATTGAAACACTCTACAAATCCATGGGGAGCTCACATCTTGAATAACAGGTATAATTCCATTCATCCCATAGCAAAAAGAATATAGTAGAACTGAGAAAGGTACAGAAAGGAGGCAATAAAGGATAGTCAAAATTATGTAATGGTTTTCATATGAATGGTCAACAAGCATACTTTGCCTCTCCAGCCTGAAAAGATATCAGGGAGAACTGATGAGGTTCTGTAAAATTATGAATAGCATTGTAAAGGTGAATAGAGGGCAACATATAATTGTGTTGCAGTAAGAAACCTAGGAACATGAAAGGAAAAATACAAGACAAGTGAAAGAGTAAGAGTTCTTCAGATAACGCTTGCTTAAACTGTGGAATTCCTTGCCATAAAGTATTACTACGGATGCTGAAAGTTGTGATGGGTTGAAAAAGAATTTGGACAGTTTGATGAAACAAAACAAGCCACTGAGTAGTCTTAAATCTGCGGATCCCTGTGATTTCTGGTAGAGCTTTGCTCAGACTACTGTCTGAAGTCCATCACACTCATTTCAGTGCAGTGCATTTAAATTCAGTTCATTGCAAACCAAGCCACAGATGTTTTAATAACTGTGGCCAGGTCTGATTCTGTCAGGAGAAGCTCCAACCTCATGGCTGGCCATAAATGAAAGAATTTGGTTTTGGCAGTTTTTGTCATATGGTGTAATGAGAAATGCAGAAAGATGCTGAAGCTGCCTGCCATTTTAAGAAATGAGAAATGAGAGCAGCTGTCCCTCAAGGAAAAATTTTATTACAGTGTTGGTTACTTGTCCAAAATGTTTTCCTCTGACTATCAATATTGCTTTTATTGTGCCCAAGTTTAGTTCAGCCAGCTGTTCTTAGTCATAGCACTAATCGCTCTTAGGTTCCTGGATGGGTGGGGAGAGGTAGCTTATTGCAATTTGTTTTATTGATGGCAATAAGTACAAAGTTAGTTTACTTGATGGGAAAGTGATGTACAGCTGAATGTCACAACGTATCCCTAGCATTTCTGTCTGTTGAATATGAGAGCCTCCTCACAGAGGTTGCACTGGTATGTTAAATAGAATGAAAGAAGAACAAGAGTTTGGAGCTTTCTACATATGAAAATTTTACTGACATCTTGGCACATCCAGTTCCTCACTTTGGAACTCGTATCTTACCACTGTCCTCTGTCAAACTGGCAGGCAGCAGTGAGTTTTAGATTTTTATGATTTTTGTCATCAACATCTTCTCTAGTATATCTTATAGAGTAGCCTTATTTAACTGTGAGTCATTTAGCTTTTACTTGTCTCTAATTATCTAGGGTATTTAATATAATTGGAAAAGAATAGGATGTTGTGAAGTCCATTTTACAACTTTCATAATAAACAACTTGACAATCTCTAGGAAGCTATTTTTCTTCTGTCTACCTTTCAGAAGCATCAGCTTCACATAAACAGAAGGACTGCAAATCCTTAAATTGCTATAAACTTATTTCTTTGGGTTATGTTTACCTCCCTTGATGCACCAAAAGTGCTGAACTCAAGTGAGTTTTTAATTTAGCAGGGTTAATAACTCTCAGTTCAGTGTGACTTTCAGAATACTGCTGGCTCTCAAGGTGTGTAAGTGACCTATTGATTTCCTAAACATTTTGTGACTTGTTCTGATATGAGTACAGATATTTGTGAAGTCATCTTGATGCAATGACAAACAGTCAATACACTCTGTTATTGAAACCTTTTACCTTGCTGCTGGATAGTATTGCCTGGAAAGCTGCGGAATGAGACGTGTTGCCAGTTTAGACTGAAGGCTTTTCAAGCAGTAAATGCTTCGGTTTGCTGCCCATTCTTTATTTGCTTAGCCTTGTTCTTCTCCTTATATGAGGCATTAAATGTAAATCTGCATCCTGATACATCACAAAGACAACACTGTGCTTGTAGCAGGTGGCAAATCAAAGAGATGATGTAATGTTTTCAGACTGTCTCAGCTCCCTGGAGTGAGACAGGTTGGAATTCCCCCTGCATCAAAGAACTGTCCCCCTGTGTGATATAAACACAGGTTATCTTAGCCTAAGACTAGTGACAAGCAGTGCTGCACACCCTGACAGAACTCCTTTCTATTCTTTAAAGAGAAAATAATAAAAATCTTCCCAAGTCCCTGAAAGCACCCTGTGCAGTTATCTCATGTTGTGAAAAAGTGTAGACAGCTGGTTTGTCCTTTTGCAGGGCTCAGCTTTGCTGCCCTGTCAGAAGACCACTGTGTGAATGGTAACCTCTTTTGCTTGACACTTCCCCTGAATCTGGACAAAACCATTTGCTGCTTAATATCTAGCAGCGGCAGATGTGTCTCACCCATGGCGACAGCTCAGCTTTGTCTTACATCACCTCCTCTGCTGCACATTAGCCTCAACCTACATCTGTCAGGAATTGCGTGTCCCAATACATTTTCTTTCTTTGACATATATGATAGAAAATGCCATTTGAATCCTACACAGTACACACCTCAAAATGTGCTTCCACCAGACCTTTTTGTCCCTACTGCCCAAATCATAAAATCATAGAATAGTTAAGGTTGGAAAGGACCTTAAGATCATCTAGTTCCAACACCCCTGCTATGGGCAGGGACACTTCACACTAAATCATGTCACCAAAGGTTTTGTCCTTCCTGGTCTTGAACACCACCAGGGATGAAGCACTCACAACTTCCCTGGGCAACGCTATCCAGTGCCTCACCACACTTAAAGAACTTCCTCTTATCAAATACAGGAGGGCTACAACCTGTCTGGTAGGTGTGAAAGATGAGTTGACACTGCCTCTCCCCTCTCCATACATTAGCATATAAAATCCCCTGCAGCAAATCTGTCCTTCAACCACTGATACCTCACAAGAGCTCTACTCTGGCCTCTTCTAAAGTGGAGGGAAGAGAGGAGATAGGGAGAAGGATAGATAAATATGGCTCACCCTCAATCCTTCTTCTCTGATATGCATGTGGTCCCATCTCTGGGAATCAAAAAGCAGAGGGAGATGCTGGGCAGTGCCATGCAGGGCCAGATCCCTCTGTGCAGAGGGCTTCTGGACAATGAGCAGCACTGGCTTTAGTGATCCTGCAATAGAAATGCAGACTTTACTCTGTGTTTTGCATCACAGCTCTACAAAAATGTGTGTGTTTTGTATTGCTACTCCAAGGCAGATGTCCTGTCTGGAATGGATGAGGCTTCAGCTTTTGCTCTATTTATTGTTGAATGAGACAATAAACAGTGGTTGAACATAAGACTACAAGACCACCTCAGCCTTCTATCCAATCATGAAAACAGCCATATTTATGTTATTTCCTATATTTTCTCATAAACTCTGCAAGCATGAAGTATCATACTTCTTTCTCATGTCTGAAAGGAGTAAAACCAGCAGGCAGAAATTCAATCAAATGCTCTTTCAGAGAAGCATATAAGAATTGATTCCTCCTTTAGGATACCTCTTACCTGAAAGCCTATTGCAGAAGAATAAAAACTTCCAAAGGAAATTCCACAGACACATTTGTGGGTACGAGTCTAAGTTTCTTACCAGTATGGACAGTAAGGAAATGAAGGAAATAACACAAAAAGTTACTGTAAATTGCCTGGCAATATGAAGTCAGTTAAAGGGGATTAAAACTACATAGATGAATGCACTGGGAATAAACCACCCTGGATCACTCCAGCTTCTTGTTACTTCACACTTGCTTTTATCCACAAGATATTTAAAGCATTAAGTTAAATGTGGGCACACAGAAATAAAATCCTTTGCTGAATTCTCTTAATTTTCTTCAATGATCCCATATACAGTTGATCTCACAGAAAAATTGATTACAATTTATTAATAAAATGACACTGAGGTATAAATTATGTTCTGCACTTGCTCAGAAGTCTTCTGCTCTTTGATAGTCTTATCTAGCCGAACAAACACCAGCTGAAATGAAGATAGCCTGTCACTGGGGTGATAAGGCTGACAGACAACTTAATTAGGTTGACCAAGGAGAATTTTCCTATTTGGACAATTGGAAGGAAGAAAGCCAGCCTGCTTTTAGTATCCCAGCAATAATTATGTATATTATAATATTCAGTCAGGATGCAGTACTTTCCAGTCGCTATCTCTAGGAAAATGGATGTTGTGAATTGTGTTAGAAATAAATGTTATTAAATGTGTTCTTTGAAACAAGGAATGTTTCGTATTAAGAGGATAAGATGTATAGAACTGTCTGAATCATTGAAACGAAGTGGCCCATCCGTTTGCATGCAGGGTGAATGATGACAAGGTATGTCTCAGGCGGAAAATCAGAGCATGAGCATAGCCTACTGGATTCTAGTAAAATTGCATTAGCTGTAATTCTTTTTGAAAGGGATTTTGCTGTTTAACCCTTTACATGATCTGCAAAAATTTTCCCTCCTTGAATCTTTTGCATGTTGTCCTAATGGAAAATCAAAAAGAAACATTTGATCCCCTAATTAGTGAGTTACTAAAACTACTGCTAACACTCCACACTGCATCCTGAATTAAATCAAAATGAATTTGCTTATTTTATTGCTTATTTCAAAAAACACCATGAATTATGTGTATCCCCATGGCCTCATAAAGTTAAAGGCTTGCTCAATTTTGCATATTAATAAGTTAGAGCAATGCAGTTATCCACATACAGCTATTCTGGACAAGATAGAAAGAAACCAGACAAATAAATATTAAAATTGCTCATTAAGGGAATTAAAATTACTAAAGAAATTCCAGTTCTGCTATGTGGCTTTAGCTAAAACTAGATTCACTGTCTGCATGTGAGCATGAGCCAGGAAATGTGGTAATAGCTTAAAAGTCAGGAGTTTTTTTTTTTTTTAATCTTTCGTAGCATCTTTTTATTAAGGATGATTTCTAGTCCTTCTAGCTCTGGTAGCTCTTAGTTCTTTCCTAGTGTAAAACTTGCATCGTTCATAGAGAAAGCTTGTATCTTAACAGAGAATGAATCTACCACTTCATCACAGGCTTCTGAAGAGTGAGGGCTGTCTCATCTCAGCACCGTGGCATTGTATACCTCCCCAATACCTCACAGTAGCCCCTTGCTTCCCTTTAAACAGAGTTCACAAAGACCACTTAGTCTTTATTTTTCAGCCTTGCATGTCTGCAAATCTGTGTCACATCTCACCTATCACTGAATGAAAATAGCAGCTTCCCTGGAAACAGATAGGGCAGCACGTGCACAAAGAGACAAGAGAGGGATGGATGGCTTGATGAATCAAAACTTAGCAGAAGACAGCAGGTGAATGAGGAAAGGAGACTGGATGCTTCCTAAAGGACAGGGTGATTTGCCAAATCTGGTTTTGGGGTGCTTCTATAACCAGAGTCTATGCGACGTATTATCAATTTTGTCCACTAAAAACCAACAGATTATTTATTTTCTTTGTAAGACACTTGCTTTAACCTTAAATCATCTCAACATATACAGCCTGTAGATATTAAAGGACAGAACTGCATGACAACCAGAGGACCTTCAAAGTTGTTATCAAATATCTCAGAGTAGATTGGAGGCTGATAACATGCTTGTCATCTTTGGCTTGTTTCAGTTGCCTTACTTTCAATCTCATTGCTGATCTCCAGCAGCTTCTCTGCTTGCAATTCTTATTTGACCTTTTTGTTGCAAAGTTATTGTGGAGGCTTTAAATAGTTCTTTATGAGATCTCAGTGGGTATTTCGGTCTGAAATTCAGGAATAGTTCTTCTTATAATCCTAAGAATCAGCATATACAAGCTGACCTGCAGCTTAGTGTTCATTTCAGTCCCAAATGTCTATTGTCTCTCACAGTAGGTGCAGAAGAGCACAGTGTAAGGAAGAAAACTGTTTATTAAAACTGCTGTGAAACAAGAATTAGGGGGTTAGTGTGAAACTGCATTCTTTCTTAAACTGAAATGTCCTTACCACCATTTTAAACTTTTGGGCTACTGTTTATGGAACAATGATAAAAATTAATTTCTTTTGCCCAACAGAAGTAATATCGTGCATTTTACTCTCAAATTGCTTCTAAATCAGTGCAGCTGTGGTAACTGCAGATTATGAATAGGTTCTAATTTTTCTCCTAAAATATTATCAATATACATCGAAAATGCATTTGTGCTTTTAGAGCTTAGACGAACTAATCATACTACCAAATTGCAAAACAAAACTGTTTAAATTTTATTGCTAAGAAAAAAAAGAGACAGACTGTGCAACTAGCATGAGAAAGAAATGAAAATCTGAAAATTAGATAGCATTCTGATATTTTACCTGATGTTGATTAGCAATTTTTTTCACAGATTAACTCAATAAAGTGTATTAGAATTTAGTCCACTGATTTCCATACATCTTTTCCTCTGAAAACATTATTAATCACTATGTGGAAGGGAAGATTAATAAGAATAATAAAAACATTTGGAAATATTTGGGAAAAAAAAAACCAAAAACAACCAACAAACAAACCCAAATGGAAATATATGGACTAGATTTTTTTTTTTTTTCTATTTTTTACAGTGATGAACATTAAAGGGAGAATTATGGGAGTACTTCTTTTTTAATGGAAGGATTCTGAAACCTCATATTCTTGCGCAGCAAGATAGACTATGCAAAAAATTATTGCTGTTGCCACTCTCCACATGGTCCCACTTTTATTTTTATTTCTAAATTGACACCTTCCCTTCTACTATTCATTCCATTTCATCACCAGCTCATGTTTTTTTCTTCCCATTTATCAGAAAGAAAGAAAATAATTATTCTCCTAACCAAGAGTTAAGCTAGAGGGATTTGTATTCCTATTTTGCTCAGTGTCACTTAGGCAAAAGCTCACAGAAATAAAACATAGCTTGTATTGAAACATACAGTAGTTTGTTGACACTTTTTTGATACCGCCAATATGCTTTAAGAGTTTTCAGTTCCAGCAGCATCAATATGAGTATTTTCTTGACTTAAAATGCTTCATCTCTACCATTTTCTACCAGACTTTCCTTGTCATTAAAAAAAAAAAAAAAAAGAAAAATCCTTTAATCACATTTCTAAGGTAATGTTTTGCAATGACACAGTGGCAGTGAATCAGGTTCATTGTCCATCAGCTGTGAAATCTTGGATAATTTCAGAAAGAATATTATAATAGGCCAGATTAGCTAGAGCCCATTTTGTTAGTTAATGTATGCTACTGCACTTTAAATAGCATTGAACTGTTTTATGGCAGCCACACCCTTTAAATCCACTTTTTAGCTGGCCCAGGAAGTGTTGTATAACTGCCGTTTTCTTCTATGCTCAAAGAAATTGCAACTCCCATCTGAAGGTTAAGACACTGATCTATATCTTGGCAATAAGGAGTATGAAATTGAAACATACTCAGTGTGCTCTGTCCTTTTAGCCAAATGAAACCAAGAGAATTGCTCTTGTAACTTTCTTATTTCCATCCCCAAACCTGAACAGAAGCTTTAAACATTATCTGATAGAGCAGGCCTCTTGTAGTCCTTAAAATCACTGTACTTTGCATTTCATTTCAATAGTGATGAGCAAAGGACTCAGAAAAAGTCTTTGTTGACCATAAATTAACATGAGCTGCCCAGGTTTTGGTACAAAAATATATAACTAGTACCTCTGTTCAAACTGAATGGCACAAATCCCTGGGGATGTGCTTATCAAAACAGGACCATGTGTTCTGCATTATTAACTAAGGGCTGTTTACTCAGATAAGTCAATATGTAGAAGAAATTCTAAAAGAACATTTTGTTCCACAAAAAGAGTTGAGCTGAAAATATATTCAAGCTTTAGCTTTCATATTGGTCAACCTTTTGTTTTCATCTTTCCTACCAGCAGGGTGGTGGAAATCCCATTTCCCAGATAGCACAAGCTGGCTGAGAGCAATCATTTTCTTCATTTCATTTAATTTCTTGTGCAGAATGGGCTAAGGATATAGCCTGGAGGCACCCTAGGGTTCGATGTACTGAAATGCCAAAGCACTGAATTGAACAGGAAATTCAGAATAAAAACAAATAGCAACAAGATCTGTGTGAAATGCTCAGACAGTAATTCTAGTACCTTGGAATACTCAGCATTATCTTTCTTCTGGCTGATAATAACATACATAGAAAATATATATCAGCAGCAGGGATGTGGAGGCAGTTTCTATAGTCAACCAGAGGACATTTAAAGATGATTCCGGCACTCATT
Source organism: Bolborhynchus lineola (assembly GCA_025448015.1). Lineage (NCBI taxonomy): Eukaryota > Metazoa > Chordata > Aves > Psittaciformes > Psittacidae > Bolborhynchus > Bolborhynchus lineola. The sequence goes on along the minus strand of JAOEHX010027311.1, from coordinate 3,893 downwards.
CCTTTATATAAGGTACACTCTCTATATATTCCTCTTCAGGGAATACAATATTTCCCTCTCTTGGAGTATTTCTTTAATGAGAATAAATTGTCAGGGCAACTACTGAGTGCCACCTTTAGCTGAAGGCCCTATTCTTTGCTGGTTTGTGCTTTTCCAAAGGGAACATAAAATACAAAACACATCAAAGTAGAAATTTTTCCCCACATTTACTCATACAATTTGTAAACAATTTTTTAACTGTGAAAAGATGCAAAGTCTATGACAATTAAGAAGCCAGTCATTAATCTACTCTTACCAGTTTGCACGTAATATACTTGTATGAGGGAGCAGCTGTAGGTATCGCAATATCTCTTAGGAGGTTTCATCATATATTAGTGTCAAGAGATGAAATTTAACCAGCTGGAAATTAGATATAATACTTTGTATTAGTTTCTGGGTTTTTTGTGGGTTTGCTTGTTTGTTTGGTCAGTTTTGTGAGGGTTTTTTTGTTTGTTTTTGTTGTTTCTCTTTTTCTAGGAGGTTTTAAGGCCAGATCAAAAAGCGATCATCAAGTGAGTATAAAGATGTCTTCAGCAAAAAGAAGATAGTGCTTAGTTTACATGAAGTCAGCTGGGTCTCTGGGAATTGTCTGGATGACTTCCTGAAGTTGTACAAAGAACTGGAAACAAATCTGTCAAAATTGAAAGCCACTGCCATGGTAATGACTAGAACAGATCAGTAACATCGGTTTACATGGCAGTGTGCTGAACTGGTTAGTACTGATATGGAAGACTACAGCCTGGTTCCCAAGTCCAGTAAATTCATGCATGGGTTTGGGATTTTCCATACTAGGGAGCCTTAGCTTCCTGTTCATGGTTATTGCTGAAGAAATCTTAGAGTCAGTTGAATTTATTCACACTTATTAGAATTAACTTTTTTTTTTACATTTTTGTTAAAGGTTTTAGATTTTTAGATTCATAAATTATGCAACTGCTCAAAGCAGCTTTTTTGGGGTTTTTTCTTTGTTTCCCTCTGAATTTTTCAGCTGAACAAACGATTTTCCTGTTCATCTTGCCTTAGGCGAGGAACTTACACATTTCAAGTACCAGAAAAGTCTCACTGACTGCTGTGCTAAATCAAACCCTTGACATGAAGTAGGGTTGCATTCCCATGGCTATCCTACATACTATCATTCAACAACACAGTGTAATCTCAATGAAGATATTATTCACAATTTCTTAATAAAAATATATACACACATCTGTAAAATATTTGTAACTGATTTGTATGGCAGACGGTAAAGATGTTACTATAATGTGTGCATAGATGATACTAACAGTCTTGTAATAAATCATAACATAAGCTCTGTCCTGGAACTGTACCAATGCACATGTGCCCTTGTCTCTCCTCCTATGCTGCAATGTTGAAAAGCGTTTATGTGCAGAAACAAGCTGTGCTGCATATGCAAGAGATTGATATAGCAGGTTTTTGTCAGGTCTTCTACTTGTCCCCTTGGCATTAAACACAAATACTTCAGTGAAAACACAGTGAGAACATGGAGGAAGTCAACCTTACTTCTGAATTTCCTTCCATAACACCCTTAAATTCTGTCACATAGTTTTATCTGAAGCCTGCTTTTGTTGCTTTGTAACTTTTGGGGGAGATCTTAGTTTTTGCTTTTGGACTGATGTCCTATCTTATTTCAGAGGAAGTGTAGAAGACAAACTTCACCAAAACCTTCTATTATTGGTGCCTAGAAGAACAAATACAGAAGTAAAATGAGATCACGAGGTTCTCATCACCTTTTCTGCTTATTTTCTAGGCACTCCATCAGTGCTATTGTAGCACTGAACACTGATCAATTTTTTCTTCCATGTGGAATATATATTTCAACTGACTCTGGAAATCAATATTTCTCTTTGTTTCTCCTAAGTTTTGTTCCTTGATGTTTAAATATCCAATGAGTTACATCTCACTGTTGTCATTGCCACTGCAGAAATTGCATTAATCAGCTGTTTTAAAGGGGTTCATGATAATTGTAAAGACAATTTTAGAAAAAATAAGAAATAATTAGTTGTATCTCAAATAAATAACTATTTCATGAAGAATAGCAAAAGGAAAAAGTGTAACAACAGAGATTTGCAATGAGATTGATGTGGAGAGACTAGTAAATTATTTCAGTTTGAAAGAAAACTTAAGAGAATGGCACCCTGTACACCACAGACCAGTTGACTATGTTTTAATAGCATCATACCTGCTCCCTCTAACAGCAGCTTTCAAGGGCTTTTTCCCGTCAACCTCATACTGGCTCCAATTATGAGAAGGTGAGCTCTGCAGAGATTCTACACCTTACTTGCACTACATATACATTCTACAGGTTGCCTTAGGGATAATTTTTCTTTTAACATCCAGTCACGGAAACCTAGTGTGAATGAAGATTTCTTGCCATGGAGACCAAAGCATCTCTACACAAAGCACATACAAAATTAAAACAAAGCACTGATTATATAGCAGACAGATTTTAAAAACTTGATGTGCGCTGTCGCTATGATTAACACATTTTATAAAAGCATTATAATGAATTTTTGGTAATTTTTACTGAATTTTTCAGTGCAAAGGAATCATGTAGAAAAAGCTGACTGGGTCAGACTTCTGTTGTCCTCCCTCTGCTGATTTGTTAAGCTCATCTCACCTAGAGATAAAAGGACATTTACTTAGGAGTGGCTTTATTGAAGGCATTCAGTTCTCTTACCCACATGAACCAGGAATGAAATCCTGGGGAGTAATGTTTGCTGCTTCGAAAACTAAGTTAAACTAGTAAAAAAACACACTTTTTAAACTTTCTTGTTTTATCATCTTTCTTTTTCTTTTATTTTGTTTTTTTCTGTTTTCTGTCTGGGGTTTTTTAGGTAGAATACTGCTTTTCACAACAATTTTCCTCCCACCACATGCAGCCTGCATAAACCACACTGCTTTGTTTTGCAGCTTAAGTCTGTGCCACATAATTTCAAGTAAATGATTTTCCAAGAGTCTTCAAAAATTTTAAAATTCAAACCTCATTAGACCTTTTCAAACCTGAAGTTTGAATGAAGTGAAACATCATTGCCAGGTGATCACAATGAGCACAACACTATTGTTACTGGACAAAGGAGTGAAGGAGAGTGTGTTCATCCAGAGGTGTCCCCAGAGAGCAGCAATGAAAAATATTCATTGTTCAAGGTGAAAAAAATGCATTTCTGTATGGAGATCTAAATGCACCCAAAGATAACAATAACACACAAAAACTTTCCCCTTGTGACTTTGTAATTTTGGTTGAAGATGGGAATTTAAGATTGTCCTAGAACTTCCTCTGAGAAGGACCTACGCCATCTAGTACGTGTAAAATAACATAATTTCTTCTGCTATGGTAAGCTGGTTTTGCCTATGAGCCGCCTTGTATCTTTACACAGCAGAAGAAGCTACTGGCCAAGTAAAACTCAGTTCTATGGTGCTGGAGTGAAACTCTTCTACCATCTTCTAAGGCAAATATTATGCAAATGGAAGAAAGCAAAGATGAGAAGAGCAAAAGAAGAGTCTCTCACATGCAAAATATGACATTGTGTCTCCTGGGAGAATAAACAGCAGTGGCAAACAACAGACCTTGCAGCAAGTGGTTTCCAAACAGTAATTTAGTAATAAGTTATGAGTTTACCAGCAGTCTCTGTGGAACTGGACTAAACCTCTTATCGTGCAGGTTTGCTGCTTACTCAAGGTACTGTACCTATGGAGCTGTTGTGGTTTAGGCCGTAAATCAGCCACGCAGTTTGCTACATGGAGAATTGAAAGAATGTAACTCCTACAGGTTGAGATAAGAACATTTTAGTAACTAAGGTATAACACAAACCACTACTGCTACCACCAATAATAATAATGAC
>JAOEHX010027310.1:0-10315 GCA_025448015.1 Bolborhynchus lineola | reverse complement strand
CCCAGGGAAGTTGTGAATGCTCCATCCCTGGTGGTGTTCAAGGCCAGGTTGGACAGAGCCTTGGATGGCATGGTTTATTGTGAGGTGTCCCTGTCCATGGCAGGGGGGTTGGAACTAGATGATCTTGAGGTCCTTTCCAGCCCTAACTATTCTATGATTCTATGTTGGAAGTAAGGCTTAATTTGGTGGTCAACCCTAAGGCTGATACAGCTGTTAACAGCAGTCTGAAGATACCATACCTGAGCAGTGGTATCTGTGAGTGCTGCCCACACCAATGTCTCTGGTAGTTCAGGTTCAGCCTGGCTGAACTTCTTGCAGTTTCAGGTTATTCATGAGAAGCATAAATGCTTGCCTGTGCAAGCTGTAATCACACACTTCTGCAAGACAATATAGACGTATACTCAGCAAGGATCAGATATGGTTTCTCAAGATTATGGCACTGTAAATCCAGTTTAATAAACTTTAGAACTGGGAACTGCGTTCAATCATACATACAACTTTTTTGTGTTCTTTCAAAAAAATGGTATTTTCCCTGGGCAACAAGGAAATCACATGGAACCACAGCTTTTTGACTTCAATAATCTCCTTCTGTATTTACTAGAAAAGCTCAAACTAATCATGTATGCAAGTCTGACACACCCAAACAAAATACTTTTTTTTTGTATTGAAATGAAGTATGGCACTCTCACTGACTGACTGTGTGAGTGAAATAAAATATCCTTTATTGTAACGAGCCTCTAAGGAAATCATGGAAGGAAAGGAAAAAAACCAAACAAGGCCTTGACTGTGACTAAGAAAAATGTAGGGCTACATTTACACCTTACACAAGCCCATTCAATGTCAGAGCTGGACCCTGTCTAAAACTACAGTTCTGCTGTTGCTTCTACTTCTCAAGGCCTCTATGGATGATATATTTGTTTCGCTGCTGTTTGTGAGATAGACTTCACACTGAGGTTCTGTTGAATAAAGTGGTATGATTAATTTCTGCAGAGACATAAATATTGAAAATACTAATTACTGAAAATTAGTATGGTCTCTGTGAAGCAGGAAGTTATTCCCCTAGCTTTATTTCTGCCTAACATGTGAACACTATCACTCAAATTACAGTAACTAAAGATCTTTATCATTTAGCACATGAAATCTTAATACTGACTCTATAGTACCAAATTAGAAACAATGTAATTGAAATTAACATTTAATGAAAGGTCCTGCCAAACCTAAAAACTGAAGGCAATGGAAAGTATACTTATCATTAACAATTTGGCAATATAAGCTTCTTCACAGTAACATTCATTTTACAGTAGGATAAATCAAAACTCTCTTAAAAATCTCCACTGTCAGTGAGTCTGCAAATACATCAGAAAGGTGCCGGCTGCTGAGACAACTGCCTATCACAGTAATGAAAACCATCCCAAAATTTCTTGAATTCACTTCCCATCTCTGGTCTTAGACTGTAGACTGTTCTGAATTTCGCAGTTCTGTTTTTGTACACTACTGACCCTAACCTGGCTCTGCTATTGGATAATAAACAGCAAAAATTATTAGACAGTCTCTTTTGGTCTGTGCCCCAGTAGGTTAACCCTACTCTAATACAATGAGTCTAAGGCAGGCTAGTGAGCAATTAATTTCTATTTTAAATTACTAAATTACTATAATATGAGGAATTGCAAAGCTTACCTAATTTAAAATCAATAAAGCTGGACTCAGATAAGTGCCTATTAACTGATTTAAACCAGCTGAAGAGGTAGCCACTCCCTTTGAGCACTTCAAAATCTGACGAGTCTTAAGCAGAGGGATCACATTTTCCTGAATGTGTTGTCCAGACACACTGAAGATACCTGCTTTTTCAACTGGATAGATCTTGCTGACCTTGCTAACTGCACAAATTTCTTGGAGAACTCAAACATCCTACGTAAAGCAAAACTTTGTGTCTAAAGAAACAAATATTTCAAAATCCTTCTTCCATGGGCAATTGCAGCATCAGCAACATAAATGTAGCTGTATAAAAACTGCCTAGGAAGGCCATTTGCTAATCTTCTTAATTCACTGTAGAACTGAAGATTTACAGTTCATTTCTTTGCATGTAATTTCAAGTGACTCTTAACCTTTTTTCTTTTTTTTTAAAAAAAAATCCCCAGAAAACAGGATGAAAATTGAATTCATAGATAAGAGCTAGTAAATACCTAGCACAATAAAAGGATTAGTTTGAAGAGAATATGGGTTTGGTTCTTAAATTTGTGAACTGTGACATAATGAATGCATTTTATTTAATTTTTAAAGCAACCTGAATAGTTTATCTTTTTTTTAAAGTAGTTATTACCCACTGTGACTGTGATGCCAAGAATTTTGCAAGGAGGAAATCTATGTTTCTTAGAAAAGGTCCAAGTCTGAAATCAGTACCAGCTTCATCCTTCAGACATTACACCTTGTCACAGCTAGAACAAAAATCCCATCTCCTTGTTCTAGTTATGTTTGGCATTAAAAGCTCTGAAGAATGGAACCTTGGGACACAACTGAATTTTTATCTACGCAGTATATTTAATTCACAGGCTACTGAGACACAGTTACTTGTCAGAATTCTGTTTCAGAAGTCACAGTTAAATTAAGAGGTAAGAAAATGTACACACATATAGGCTTGGAGTGGGAAATTTTTTTTTTATACATACATATATATCATCATTCAACCCTTTTTTCATACTCCATGGAAAGCTATAGAAGAAACAGGCAGTCTCTTTTATAATTCTGCACAGTAATGTACTTCTTGTTTCATTTTCTATATCCCTGTAAAATTAGTCAAACGCTAATGGCAAAAACTTTTTTCCTCCCCAGTAAACGAAAGAATTAAATGATCTCAAAATCACCAATGATTTTCTAGAATACAAATAAACAAAACAATAGCAGACTATGCACTATGGGAACTTTTGAAGAGTATTGCTGGAATTTGAATTACTCTACCAAATCTAGTACAACACTCTCAACAATCTGTCTTCAAGTACTGTAATAAACTCTAAGAACAATTAGCATTTATACATTTTCTTCAAGCAAATCTCCACAATGAAAAATGATTTACCATTATATCACAGTTCAAAATTAAAGAAAATGTACCGAATTGCTAAACTGAGTTACTTGTTAAGGGAATAAGATCAGGAACTCCCATGTACCCCTCCGATTGAGCTCACATACATCTAGCACAACTGTCTTCAGTAAATATGAGCATCCTACTTCCTCCTTCTTTTATGTCCTTGAACTTATTGTTAACTGAGTTCGGGTTTGAGTTTGCTTCGTTGTTAAAACCAGTGGAAAACAGCTAGTAATAGATTGCTTTATTTGATAGCTGAGACTATCTTATTTCTCTTCTCTTGTCCAAAAGCCATTTCAGTTGTTGTTTCTAAAGTGGAAATTTGCCAGAGCTCTACCTGTGTTTTACTTTTTTCTTCCATCAACGGAGGTCTCTTTGTATCATAAATTGCCTTTTCCTCTCTACCCACTATGTATCTTCTTGATTCAGCCAGTCTAGTATGTTCTTTCTTAAACAGTTTTTGAGAGTTTGGTCCAAGTACTTAAACACTGTAATGGTTTAGACCAGCCAGTAACTCAGCACCATGAAGGCATTTGCTCACCTCTCCCATTCCTCCCTCTCTGGGTGGGATGGGGAAGAGAATCTAAAGAATGTAAACCCCACAGGTTGAGATAACAGTCCACTAACTAAAATAAAGTAAAACACAGTGATAGTAAAAAGAATACCAATAACACCAATAATAACAGGAAACAACAAGAGAAGAAATGAAAGCTCAAAAAACACAAGTGATGCACAAGCTCACCTCCTGCTGACCCATACCCAGCCTGACCTGAGCAGCGATCAGCCCTTCCTGGTGTCTCCCCCCTTTTTATATACTGGGCACAAAGTGATATTGAATACCCCATTGGATAGTTTGGGTCAGGCGTACTGTTTCTGCTTCCTTTCAGCTTCTTGTGCCCCTCCTCACTGGCAGAGCATGAAAAACTGAAAAGTCCTTGATAAGAGTAAGCACTACTTAGCAACAACTAAAACATCAGTGTGTTACCAGCTCTGTTCTCAGATTGAAGCCGAAACACAGCACTAGGAAATAAAATAACTGTTCCAGCTGAGACCAGGACAAGTATGAATTAAGACAACAGATTTTTTTTTGTGTTTTTTCTTTATAAACTCAGATTGCAATGCATATACTGGTCATGAAGAAAAGGTAAACTTTATAAGCATTATAAGGAATACACATGTAAGACCACCTGCATGCTACTTTGCACAGCATTTGCAGGCAAAAATATTTAATTCCAGCAGTCCACCTCAGCTTCCTCTGGAAATTGTTATTTTCTTTGGTCACTGCACAATGGAATACTTCTGTACTATTACAGTTTGTCAGGGGGGAAAAAAAATGTTTACATGCATGCATATGTGCTTGATTATAAATACTTCCTTTTAAACTGTCTATTGACAAAATATGTTAGTGTTTTCATCACTTATTTGTATTCATACCCCACCACAATCTATCACTTATATGCTACATATATTTGTGCCAATTTCATTTAAATTTTATAAGTAGAGGTTTGGGATAACAGTTGCAGGCTATTCTTGAAAAGTTTCTCTGTAAGAGAACAGCTGTAGACTGCAATTTTGCTATTACAGCCATTCATGTACAGAGCAAATGAAATGATAAAAAATGTGAAAGCATAAAATATAATTAGGTATTAAAAATGTAAATATTGGAGTAGTTTACAACTTTGCCTTGACAGCAGTTGGTATCAGGATTATCAGAATGGTCAAACTTCATGGAAAATTTTCATAAAATCTAAATTCACACATTTCTGATAAAATACATGCCATAAATTGAAGTGCAATTGACCGTGAGTACAAATTACATTTCTAGAGTTCTAAACCAACTCATGCTGTTTTCTGCTTTTTCCTTCCAGACTTCCCAACTACTAAATTGTGTTTGGATCTCAAAAATCTCTGCTTATGGCATTGTTCCCACCCACATAATGTTTGTTTCAACCATTCTTATTTCTGAGGAGGATGGAAATCCATATATGCTTCATACTGAGAGAGAGTGTGCATCCACACCAGTTTTATTGCCTTCCCTTTCTCCTGCTAGGTCTGTATGGATTAATTCACCTCAAGCCTCCAGGTTGCTTTAACTGTTTATGGTTTGGGTTTTTTCTCCTCTAAAATGAATCTAAAGTATTTACTGGAGAAGTCAATCTCACATCTACTACAAGGCCATTTAAAGCCATTTAAACTAACTATTTCAGTAAGGAATAGGAGGAAAAAACTACTGGTGCAACAGCAAAATAGTTGCACTGCTTCCACACATAACTCAAATGCTGCGTATCCCCAGTGCAAAAGGAGCAGTTATCTAGTTTGTGGTGTGTATTGCTGACCAGAGAATCACACAACCACCTAGGTTGGAAAAGACCTTTAAGATGATCAAGTCCAACCATTACCACAGCACTGCAAAGTCCACAACTAAATTGTGTCACCAAGGGCTTCATCTACACGGATTCTGAATACTTCCAGGGATGGAGATTCCACCACTTCCCTTGGCAGCCTGTTCCAATGCCTGACTACCTTTTCAGTGAAGAACTGTTCCTAATATCCAGTGTAAACCTCCACTGGTGCAGGTTGATGCTGTTTCCTCCTGTCCTATCCCTTGCTACCTGGAAGAAGAGACCACCCATCTCCTCTCTCCATCCTCCTTTTGGGTAGTTGTAGAGAGCAATAAGGTACCCCCAAACCTTCTCTTCTCCAGGCTAAACACCCCCAGTTCCCTCAGCTGTTCCTTATAAGACTTGTGATCCAGGCCTTTCTCCAGCTTCACTGCCCTGCTCGGGACCTACTCCAGCAACTCAGTATCTTGTAGTGAGCGGCCCAAAACTGAACACAGTATTCAAGGTATGGCACAAACCCAGCGTCTGCTACCTACCCTCTCGTTCCTCCTTTGTCCAAGCTCAGTGTTTCATTTTCTTCACTTTGCATCTCAGGATGAAAGAAATTGAGATATCCACTTGAGAAAACGTATCATTTAAAGCCACTTACCTGCAGTGGTTTTTTGTACCCACAGAGAAGTTTTTTTCCATTTTCTTCTGATGTATGTTGCATCCTACAGTATGAACATAATTTTCTTTGTATAGGAAAAAAAAAAAATAGACACTTTCTGGAAAGAGTTCCAAATTGTCCTTTCTCCACCTTGCACTTACTTAATCCAGTATATACTTTTAAAATATCCTGTGAGGTTAGCAGAGTACTTAAGCAGATATTTAACAGTGGTCAGGGCATGTACTCCATGTCATCCTTACTCCTCCATGTGCTTATTAGCTCATTCACAGTTTTGTCTTCAGAGGAATTCAAGTGCGTGCTTTGCAGTTAAGTGCACATCTGAATGCTCTGCTGAACTCAGTCCCACTGAATGTAGGGAAAGTCCCCATAGAACCAAGAGCTAAGATCTGCTGCAAAGCAGGGCAGCAGGGCATTTCAAACAAGCATATAGAAACAAAAAATAAAACAAAACCAAAAACCAACCAACAAATCTGAAACAAACCCAGTGGAGTGAAAGCACAATTTGGATTACCCTTTTCTTTAGGATAGACTTCATTAAAGTCTGTTTTAAACTTATTGTAGTAACAGCAATAAGTTCTGCTGCCACTACATCCTAAGGGGTAGTGCTTCCAAATCCTGCATATTTCCAGCACAGCACATGAGTGGGGCAATGAAGGCCTAACCTGCAAGAGCCTGAGTGCCCATAGCTCCAGACGAGTTTAATGTTATCATGACTTTGCTGTAAAATGCAGCGTGCCTCAGCATAGAGCCAAACAAAAATTAGGGAACCTCAATTACAAATCTCTTTGTAAGGAGATTATCAGTGTATTACTGAACACAGTTGGATTCAGACACCTGACCTTGTTACTACAAGTTATAAAACCTCATTTCTAAGTTTGGCATTAAAATGGGTGCTGGAGAAAAGGGATGTTTATAATGAATGCACTTTTTTCATTAACTATTGCAATTGGGCAGCTCTCAGTAGACTGCAGGGCACTCCTTTGATGCAGCACTAGTTCTTAAATTAGAATATATTCTGTATAAACCACATTTTACCTGATAATATGTGATACTTTGGACAGCACTAAAACAGTTAAACACACATAGGTCGCTCTCTCACCAGTGCTCAGGACTTATCTTTTTAGCCAGACAGATCATTAATTTCCCTAGGTGTTTACTATCCACATGAAATGTCCTATTCTGCTGGTATCAAGTGGTTTATATCTGTGGCTTTGCCTGTGTGAAATCAGTGAGATGACCAAAGACCTTGATATTATCCTGATGTTATTACTCAATATGACATCGCTATGCCTTGGTCCCCTGAGCATAGTAAAAGCAGTTTTATAGTCTATTTTGTTGCCAAATAAATAAAGCCATAATCCTCTCAACGCTCCAAAATCCATGTTTTTTTCTTCCTGAGGTAGTCTAGGCACCAAAATACGTACTATATGACTACCTACTAAACTTCCAAAGTAGGTGATGAATTGCTACAACTGAATTTACTATATATGCTAAATCACATAAAATCTTGAGATCTTATTCTTAGGCTGTCTGCAATTTGTGAAAGTATGCTCTTTTTCTAAAGACTATGCTTTCAATGTTAAAAGATAAGTATGACAGCTTTATCCGTTAACTATCATGTAAATTTTCAGAGAAGTGACAGGTGGCCATATGTCATATTAAATTGGTAGTAAATCCTTTTTTCATGGTGCACTCTGTAATCTTTTTTTAGATCATATACCTTCAGAAGAGCATGTATAACAGTGCAGCAATGTATACTTCATCTATAGAATATATATTACTATTTGTTTTTTCCCTTTTTCATACGTAAAGTACTTCTTCCCCTGAAGTGGGGTGTCAGTCTCAGAGCTGCCACTTCAAATAGCTCACCTCAGTTACATGTTAATTTCACATTCTTCATTCACACTACTCCCAGCACAACTAGACCCACCTTTATTTCATTTTACTTTTGTCTTCCATCAATTGCAACAACGTCAATGACAATTATGCCTTTTATGCCATCCAACACTTTCACACTTTGCTTCCTTCCACCTCTTATATTTCAAAATCCCTTTTCATTGGTGGCACTGTTCAAAGAAGTAAATCAAAGTTTCTGGACAATTCTAGAACAAAATTTGAAGCAAAATTTTTGCTAAAGTTGTTATTTGTGCCTTTTGTGATCCTTTTAAGTTGAGCAACATTGTTAAGAAGGCTTTCGGTCCCCATCAAACATGAAGACTGAGAACTCTGTGAAAATGACATACTCATTTGCTAGCTTCCTCTCCCAGAGGAGAGCACTTGCTATGCATTAGGCAAAGTGCTATTTAAGCATAGTATGATAACAATTTAAGCTCTGCAGTCACATATACCTTTAATGCTTAGGATTTGGAAGGAATAACAGCATTTTTGCTCCTTACTATTCCATCTCCTCTGGGAACTGGCCTGTGTCTATCTCTTTAGCTTTTTCACAGCCCCACTCCACAGCAGCCTTACACTGCATCGTCCTGACCTTTCCTGCACTGTGGATTATGCAAAGTGTGATCTGTCACCTTCTTCCTCTATCCAAGACAGAATCTGCACTAATTTCAAATAAAAAATTAATTTTTTCTCCTGCATGGCCAGGAAGTAAATATCCTATGATATGTGTGAACTATATGGGCCCTGCGGAAACTGTCTGATAGTACAGAGAAAGGATAAGCAGCAAATAGGTAAAACAAAGGAAACAGGGAGGTCTGACTGTGGTAAAAATGCTCTGATTTGAAGGCAGGGAAATTTGTTGGACCCTTGGACACTATATAGTCAAGAGGACTTAGCTTTGAAGTCTGAGGCTCTGCATGCACTGCTTCAGGTGAGATGCGTATAGCAGCAAACAGCACCAGTCAGTAAGCAGCCAATTTGCACACAAGCAGTCATCCAAAAATGCTTACAGCTTAATAAGATTAGGAGGAAGATGTAAAATGGGAAGCTAAAGTTGCATGTTGCAGACAACTGCACCCTGCTGCAAGGAGCAGTGCTCTAGCAAAAGGAAGCAGCCATATTCAGATGCGATCTTCCACTCAGCTAGTCGCATATCTACTGAAGACCATCACTGTAAATGCAATTGCTTGAATAGTCATTCCATCCCTCAAACAGTTTTTCTATTTGTATGAAAACACTTAAAAAACTGAATGGCAAGTAACTTACTTCACAGATCAAAAAGTAGTGTTGCACTTGTCCTCAAATGCAACTTTTCAAAACAACTAAAATGAAAGAAATACGCAAATTGAGCCTTATCTCTATACCCATATGCTTACGATGCATACACTCATTTGCTTTAGTATTATCTACAAATGTCCTCCAGTAAAGCTCTAAGCTGGTGTCACACAATTAAACCCACATCTGTTAAGTTTTAGAAACTCTCTGTCCTTGATAACATCACCTTTTTAAAACTATGTTTTTATTTAACCATTTTTAAGACCATAAACAAACCCATCTGCCACTTAATTACCATCAATCAGGAGAAGACCCATGCTCACTAAAAATGCCTTGCTTGCCCTGTAAGGAGCTCCAGACAGACATACAGACTTTCTTTTGCCATACCGTTCAACCACACAGATCAGAGTCAGGCAGAACAGCAGTAATTTTACCATTCTCTTTGAGCCCTCCAATATCCTGCAAATACAAAAGCTACATCTATGTAAGGATACCACAGCTAATCCCAGGGCAACTCAATCCCACTAATACCATGATGGCAGCTGGAGGACCCAAACATAACAAGTTATAGAATCATAGAATACTTAGGATTGGAAAGGACCTTAAGATCATCTAGTTCCAATCCCCCTCCCATGGGCAGGGACACCTCCAAATAAACCATGCCACCCAAGGCTATGCCCAACCTGTCCTTAAACACCGCCAGTGATGGAGCATTCACAACTTCCCTGGGCAACCCATTCCAGTGCCTCACCACTCTTACAATAAAGAATTTCTTAATCATATCCAATCTAAACCTCCCCAGTTTAAGTTTAAACCCATTACCCCTTGTCCTATCACTACAGTCCATAATGAAGAGTCCCTCCCCAGCATATTTGGAGGCCTTTCTCAGATACTGGAAGGCTGCTATCAGGTCTCCGCACAGCCTTCTCTTCTGCAGGCTCAACAGCCCCAACTTTCTCACCCTGTCTTCATACGTGAGGTGCTCCAGTCCCATGATCATCCTCATGACCCTCCTCTGGACTTGTTCCAACAGTTCCATGTCCTTTTTATGTT
>JAOEHX010027309.1:3800-26907 GCA_025448015.1 Bolborhynchus lineola | reverse complement strand
ACACCCCCAAGTCCTTCTCCACAGGGCTGCTCTCAATCTCTTCTCTGCCCAACCTGTAGCTGTGCCTGGGATTGCTTTGACTCAGGTGTAGGACCTTGCACTTGGCATGGTTAAACTTCATCAGTCAAAGAGTGGGATTCATAAAGACTGCCACATTAACCTAATCAGTATGAAAATTGTTCCAAACTAGCTTGTCCCAAGACAAATATATCTTAAAACTAGGCTGCAAGCAACTATTTGAAATTAGTAAGAAGATGAACTCTTACAATTAGGAGAGAGGAATGGGTGTTTTGTGGCTTTAGCTACCTATTTAGCACAGAATGAGTAATTCTGAACATTGCCAGCAATAAGTTATTAGCCATCTGTAATTGTTCTAGATCCGAGTATCATTAGGCCTAGGTAATCTTGGGTAGAGGATTTTTGGGGGACTTCAGCGATACAGAGCTGGGTTAACAGAACTACTGATGACTTTAGCTCAAACAATACCCCATGATTTCAGGCAACATTACAGAAATTGATTTTATCACTGTTGTCAGCAGTCTAACCTTTGCTTCTATGCCATATTGATGCGTGTGCCATTTTGCAATAAAAACTTCTGCTATACAAAATGTAGTGAAAAACACCAATACAATACCTCCTAGAAGACGAACCAGATGTTTCTGAATCAGGATCTGTGGTGATGTTGTTCTCTGAGCAGCTGCAAACTGCACTAATGCTTTAAGGCTACTGTGCTAGAGCGCAAGGTTGGACAGGAAAAAATGGAAGATATAATAGTGAAATGAAGCTGTAAAAACATACCCACTCTACAACAGAAAACATATTGATATGTGAATTTAACAGGAACTTCCATGGGTAAGTAGAAATATTGTTCTCCCAAAATGCAATTTGTGTTATCAATCTAAACATTCTGAGGGCTATCCCTCAACAGAGAATGGTCTTGATGTTAACCATTACAATGGGTTTTTAATGTCTGTATGAATTTTATATACATATAAAGCTTTTTTGTTTAAAATGTATTGCATATCTTGCTTGCCCATACCTGTCTGTTTTGTAGAGATCCAAATAAAGGCTTGCCCTCTGTTTCCAACAGGTTTTCTTAAAATTAAAACACAGAAAAAATTTAGTTGCTTTGTTCTACGTGAACTAACATAGCTTTTTTGTTAGAATCCGCTTAGTCCAAGATTAATTTATTTTTAATGTATGTACTTCTTGGAAAAGATCAACTTTATTCTCGTAA
Source organism: Bolborhynchus lineola (assembly GCA_025448015.1). Classification (NCBI taxonomy): domain Eukaryota; kingdom Metazoa; phylum Chordata; class Aves; order Psittaciformes; family Psittacidae; genus Bolborhynchus; species Bolborhynchus lineola. The sequence continues at coordinate 25,670 of JAOEHX010027309.1, read as the reverse complement.
GAGAACTATCTTTAAAAAAAAAATAAATCTATTTTAAATGTCAATGATAGGTTGAACCTCCTCTAGAGACTCCACTAACACAGGTAGCTCCTTGTCTACGAAGCATTGCTACAAGCCCATAATGCACCCTATGACTTGACTCACAATCAGCATACTTGGAAGATATTTAGCTAGTATTGCTTTACAGTTTTATGGAAGCCTGCTCTATTTGGAAACAAAAAATGAATCCAACGAAGTGCTGTGGCCTAGGACAGGTCAGAGTATCACAGTGGCCCATCTGGTTTTATAATCCTGACCTGATGAGGCATCTGAATTTTCTATTTCTGACATATGCCTTCAGGATCACATCTGTGATAACAGTCTGTGCATTTATGCATTTGCTGCAAACTCTCCCTGACCAAGGCCTTTCTTTAGGTAGCAAAAGAAAACAATCTGCACAGCAATAAGTGCATTAATGTTAATAGAGCTGCATGGCTTCTAGTCCTCTCCTGACCCAATTGAAAAGTCTGATAAAATCCAACACAAAATAGATGCAATCAGTTCTCATGACTATTCCTGCCTTATCAGAACATTTGCAATCCTCCTATAAACCTTTTGAACTTTTGAGACTCTAGCTAGGTCAAGTCCACTATCAATTTCAGGTGGACAACACTTGGCACCTAATAGCTTCATCAAGAAAAAATGTATACTCGGCAAATCATATTTATGGACCTGTACAATTACGGTCTCAATTCCTTCAGCATGCAGTTCAGACTTCTCTCTTGTGTCTGCCCCTGACTGGAAGCCACTACAGGTTTATCAACAGCTTCACCATTTAGTACACGAATTTCTTTGTGTATACAGTATAGGAAGTAAACAAAACTGTCTGCGAAACAGGTACATTATCCCCCAAAATGTAATCATTTTTATAGTAATTATTTTGCCTTCAAAAAGATATTAATGCCAGAAAATATTTGGGGTGGTTGGTTGGTTTTTTTTATTATCAGCTATCTGCTCAGCACTTTCAGAATGCAAAAGATGATATTTCTTCTACAAATACCATGAGAATTCTTTGAGAAGACCAAAAAGAAGAAAAAAAAATAATGATAAAGGGAGCATTATTTCATAGTTTTTAGATATTTAGCTGGGCAGGAGATGCCCAATGGTCTTTGGCAGCATGAAGATATTCACTGAACATGCTAAATGTTACAATTAGTAACACGGAACATGGTCACTCTCTGCTCTCTCAGATTAAACTCAGTGTTGGCATTTCATACCTTGTCTTACAAACTACCATCTAACAAAAACATTCTATTATATATATTGGATTATAGATTGTCACTCTATTATTATATATAATTACACATAATGTACATTGCTATACTATTACATATTGCTCTTATTTATATAGAACTATTACTTATACAATCAGAGTGCATAAAATTATACAACCAAACAGCTGTAAGAATTGCAAGTCATGAGAAGGAACAGGCCGAAATTATGCTTTACCTATACACTGGATGGTAAAAGCACATGTGCTCCATGTCATCACAGGAATCCGGTGATCAGCTTCATTTGGAGCAACTTTTAGTCCAACTCTATAAATGGTAGTGGCAAAGAGAATAAGCATCTCCTTGATACTGCTTGAGTATTTCACTCTGCAAAAGAAAGCCAAGATATTTTCAGTCTGCACTGTTAATAGTATTTATTACTTACTGGCCAATGACTACATAGCCCTATACCTTTGAGTAACCTATATTCCATTAATGCATCCAAAACCAAGTGAAATCTATCCCTGCAACAGACATATAGCAGGAAAATTAAGGCAGAGAGATACTAAATAATTTGTCTAAAGACACAGGAAGTAACCCAAATCACTGGAATCATGGATTAGAAGATCCTAGTTTTGTACCAAGAACATAATAACTAGCAGATTGGATTTGACCAAGAGGATCATCTAGCTTGTATAGATCTGATATTCAGTGAATGCTTAAGGAAGAGTATAAGTAAGCCCATTTTCAAATTGAACAAATATGCTTTTTCTTCAATCAAATCCTGAAGTATATCTAGATTATTTCAGGGAGATTAACATAAATGCAGAGAACACTTCTAGTAACACTTACGAGGACTGAACTCCAAAACTAAGGATGGAATGGAATTCCAAAGCAGAGTTCCCCATTCCCTTGTTGGTGAAAGCTGGAAGATTTTCTTTCTCTCCTTCCAGAAAAACAAAAAATTAGATCAACGTTAAAATACAAAGAAGTTGTTTTTACAATTTTACAGTTATTTTTACAGCAGTCTAAAAGAAGTGAGACTTTTTATTTTAAAATGGTTTGGAAATTCTTGCAAACAGATGTCATCAGCCACAATGTCTTATAACCCTCCTTAATTAACATTTGCTTATATTACCAGAAATATGAGGATTAAAAGTTGTGCTTTGCTAGCGAGGAAAAAGAACTATCCTGCATTGTAATTGTGCAGGGACTATGTTGATTCTCTATACCTTCTGTTATCTAAATACTAGTACATGCTTTCATTTTGGCCTTTTTAATCTGTCTTTTTTACCACATCACAGTCAATACAAAAGTTCAGTTAACTCGTGAGTGTTAGTAGGTGGCTATCCCCTCCAAGTGCACATAACTTTCTTCTACGGGGAAGATGGAAAGAATTTAACAGAAAGCAGAAAACTGAGGGCACAGTAAAATCAAGACATCAGCTCAGAAAGGACTGTGACTTATCCCCAGCTTTATGTGATACTGTCTTGATAGATAGCAAAATGTATTTTTAGTCAAAGTTTTCTGTCAGTATTAGTTAAAACATGTACTGGCATTAAATACCCCCACAGAATAGCCTCAAGATTAAGATAACCAACCTTCAGCATTTTTCACACTGTAGCCTGATATCCTGACTATGATAATCTCCAGCCACCTAGCCAGTGACAGAATTTGAGCTACTGCCTCTGCATCCTCACTGAAAACGGAAACAGAAAGCAGGTTTTTACTTTAACACTCAAAGAATCACCTTACCTTTAAAGATGAAGGACATATTTAGATCAATACATATTAACTCAGCATTCACACCGTTTTGTTGGCTTTGTAAATTTTGAGCAAATAGTACAAAATGAAGTGTTAGGTTAAATGCTAGATCTAAATTTGATATCACCTCTAAGAAACAGCCAACCCAGAAATACTTAAGAAACATCTGCTAAAATCAGTATATTTGGCTGAACAGTCAAGAAAGCAACAATCAAGAAAACATGCAGCCTTTTATACAGATTAGAGGTTAGCCCAAGTTTTCCTTCCAAAAATTTGAAAAGCCAGCCAGTCCCAAAGTAATTTTTACCTTTCTTTTTAATTAAAGGCTATACAATCTGGTAATTCACCTGTTTATTTTTTGAGCCTGCAACGGAACGATAGGAATCACAGTATTGCACAGAGATTTGCAAAGCGGACAGAGATACTCTCCATTCTCCAGGTCAAATATCTGTTCGACATGCAGACGTTGCCGGAAGTTCAGCTGCATGGCTTCAAAGTACCTACAAGGTTGAAAAGGAAGTTACTAGAATGTGGAATGGCTCAAATGTGACATAAGATCAAATGCCCAAGTAATTAAATGTAATTATCTAGCAAACACCTATCCAACCCAAATCGAAGGAAAACACTTGCCCTGCTATAACTCTTTCATATGCTTGGATGTGAAAATAAAACTTTGAGCACATAAACTCATGCAAAAATGCATGATAAAACACTCATGCAAAATGACAGCAACTCCTCTTTGCTTTTAGGATCTCTTTAAATTTCATTATTTTTACAGACAAGCAGCCCTTAAATTTTTTACTTCACCCTCACATCATCTTCAACACAATAAAGCATTGTATCTAGTATCTCTCATAAGCAATTCATTACAGTAAGTCTGAAATAGGGATTGTACATACTTCCATTTAATTTTAGGAAAAACTACCAGCAACATTGAACAAATGAATAATCAGCTGATGACTGAGCCTTGTAACTAGACAATGAAACTGTAGCCTTCATTTAACAGGAAGAGAGGGTAATTTAAGTTACAATAATACATGAGCTATTTTAAACTCAAAAAGGAAACGAAGAAGCAACTATTAAGTTATTACAGGTTTTATTATCATTTTGGCCCCTCAGTGGATGCAGCAAACCCTAAAATTTCATTGTCTCAGTGGTATTATTAAGAACAAAAAGAACCAGCATTCAAATCTTCTTGCCTGAATGCAAACAACTAAATTCTGTACTAACGTTCAGACTGGGTATATAGGATCTTAAAGACAGATATGAAATTATCTAACTTTGGCACCAAGGTACTAATTGACTTCTGCATTAGAGTCATAATTTGTTTGGGGATTTTTGTTTGACTGGTTGGTTTTGGGGGGGTTGTGTCGTTTTTTTTTTATTTGCTTTAAATCATACATCTCGAGGGAAAAATTACAACTGCATTTATGTAATAACAAAAACTGCGAATGTGGGGGCATCTGCAGAAGCTCACAGAATATTTAGGAAAATCTTGTGTTAATATCGACAAAACCACATATTTACTTTCCCCACATTCAAACAACTGTATTTGCAAGCAACTCCTCTTCCTCATACATGACAGCTACAAAGATATTCCATTTATTTGAACTCATACTGTTTTAGAGAGTATTTTGCAGTATTTTTAGGCTGCATAGATACTCCAGAAAGGTGTGGCAGGCATCATTTGGAGGAATATTAGTAAGTTAGAATGTCTGTTATGTAATGAATAAAAGACTATACTCAAACCTTCTGTGCCATCCTGTATAAGAAGAGCCTGTTGTCCATTTTAATCCCATTTACCCATACAGCAAGTCATCCTTTCTTAAAAAGAGCAAGGGAACTGAGCTCCAATGTTGCACTACTTAGATCTACGCAGATGTAGATGGATCTGCCAAGAGCAGATGAATTATACTCAAGGAACATATTTCTGTATCATTGTAAGTGTGTGCACCTATTTGTTGTGTACTGATGTTTGATGGTAAAGTGAGTATATATATATATACATGCACACATATAAAAGTCAATGCTAAGCACTAAAAGTTTAGTCAGGTATTTTTAAAGTAAAATGGCACATGTACAAACAACAACCTCAAGAGACTGTGTTTATCATACAACAATGTTAAGTAGCTCACAATCACATGACCCAACTTTCTTTATCTATTGATAATCATAGAATGGTTTGGGCTGGAAGGAACCTTAAAGATCCTCCAGTTCCAACACCCCTGCCATAGGCAGGCACACCTTCTACTACATCACGTTGCAAGAAGCCTCATCCAACCTGGCCTTCACCACTGCTAGGGATGGGGCAGCCACAGCTTCTCTGGGCAACCTGTGTCAGCCCCTCAGTACCTTCACAGTAAAGAATTTCCTCCTAATAGCTAATCTGAATTTACCCTTTTTCAGTTTAAAGCCATTCCCCCTGTGTTCAGAGTGTGCACTTAGATGTTCCAGAAGGCAGAGTAAACAGAAAACCTCAAAACACCAATAAAGTAACAAGCTTCTAAACCATGTCCTTACTTCTGCCAGCAGGCTGCATGCATCACATGACCACAGCTTCCTGTGTGGGTACCACAAGGTAAGTCAGGGTGCATGAAGAGAGGGTCTAGTGTATCTGGAAACACAGCAGAAAGAAGTTATTGAAACACAATAAGGTAACTTTCCATCAGTATGAACAGAGACAAACAATAGAATGCATAGAAAACAAACCTTCAGACTTTATTTTCCCCACAGTTTGCACAGTCACATTACAATCCCATTAGGCTAGTTTTTCCACAGCAATACTTCAGCGAAGTAAACACAGGACAGAGCCCATTTAAACTACTGAAGGCTTTCCACTAATGAGGAAGAAAAAAATGACAAAATCCAAACCTAATAGTAAATTGGTTAAAAGAGAAAAGTAAACGATTCTTCAGTACTGCAATCAGTATGTGGCTGGATTTGCTGTCACTGAAGTTTTTCATGTATTCGTTACTGTATTTTTAAATGAAAGAAAATGAAGCTACTAAGAAAAAGGAAAATTAGTCTTTTTTTCCAACTGGTCCCATATATTTTCAAACCACTTGCACGAACAGCACTGCCAAATAACAAATTCAAGTCCATCTTTTACTATTCTTGCATAATTTTTAACAGCAAAAATGTCATGAGAATGTAACGGTGTACCCAGAAACCTAGCACCCAAATTGCACTGAACATAGAATTCTATTTCACAGCAGCTGAAGCAGCTTTAAGTCAAATGCAGACTGAAAGAAGAAAGGGAACCTTCGTATAACATTAATTTGCCACTATCTGCACTCCTGTTTTGGGAACAAACTTTTTCCACTTATTTGGATCTACAAAGACAAGCTGTTGCAGGCCTGCTCCTAACTGATGAGCTGCAGAGGGCCATGCAGTGGAGGGTATGTGCTATAAATAATAGCCAGAAGTGGCTTTAGGAAAAGGAACTTCATTCCTGCCTTTTTCAACAGGTCAAGGTGTCACTGCAGAAAGCTTACAAGTATCTGACAAGAGCATAGGACTTAATTTGTACTCTAGAGTAGCGGGGCAGGGGCGGAGAAGGATGCAATTAGTACGTCCTAGATAAAAATTGTATACAGCTGGCTCAAAATTGCCACTATCAGTAGTTCACTGTTGAAAAAGAAAAATGGATCGAACAGGATTCTGTAGGATTCTGTCCTGGGTCTAGGATGATTCCGTATTTGTTAATGACTTGGAGGAGTAAATACAAAATGTCACACTAAGTTAAATAACTTGGTGAAAGTATATTGATCCACAAATATTTAATAGATAAGTTATTTAAAGTTTCATCTGTGTCACAATAAAATAATATTTAGAGAGAAAAATTATCACACTTTTAATTATTACAGTGTGCTTTAATCAGATTAGTGGTTTTACAATATGTACATCCATCTTGGGCTGATTTTGCCTAAATCATTTTTTGGTTTGGGGGTTTTGGTTGGTTGGTTGTTTTTTGTTTGGTCTTTTTTTTTTTCAAAGACAAATACCTGTTTGTCCTTCTTAGTCTAAATTTTATTTCAACTTCTCTTATCCTATTCTGGACAGGATTTCTCTATGGTTAAAATTAACAGCCATCAAGCATCTGATCTTCAATGATTATTAATATTCTTTTTCAAAAAGACAGCAAAAAAAGGTCAGTGAATACTGAGGTTTTCCCCTTTTCTTTCTTTCCCTCAAGTAACTGACCAAAATCTCCCTCATGTATAAGCAACTATTACTTATAATAAAATTCTCATTGGTCTTTGTGTTTCCTGCTACCAATATGTTATTATGTAACACTAACTCTTGTGTTCGTATTATTTCCCAGGAACAAATCAAAGTCTTCATATACTTCTCATTTTTAAGCTTTACAGTATGGATTTTAGAACAAGTTAAAAATTGTCACTTTCTTTTTACTAAGTATGGTAAGCCATTTAAGCAATGCAACTGAATACAGAATTTAATTACATTCAAAGTGTGTATGTTCTAGGTACAGAACTGTCTGTAGTCTAAAAGATGAAAGCTCACATACCTCCCGAGAGTTCAATAATTCTGCTCCTATTCTGAGTTAAGGCAGTCGATTTCTGGACACAGGCAGATAATACCATGGCAGCACTTTCCAACTTTACTTCCTGCTCCTCCTGACAAAGAATACAGGTCAGTACTTCTTTCTCAGCAACAGATGGACCTCGTTTGGGACCCAAAGCAATTTTGGAGTAATCAATTGCTGAAGACATGCTGTAAGATCATAAGTGACACAGATATAAAATAATCAGATGGCTTTTTCTAAATAAAATTATTCTTCCAGGCATCTAAAAATGTCATACACTTCTAACATCTCTGATTTTATACTGAAGTGCTTTGCAAAACCAAACTATGACAAAACTGAAGAAACATCTCAATCCTCACTAAAATGCAGTCTTCTTTTAAAAAAGAAAGTGGAAGCTAGCTAACATGGAATAACACAATAGAATGGATTCTAAAAGGCGGAAACTCAGAAAGTTCTATTTCATGTAGATTGGATTAAGCAAGCACCTTTAATATTACAGACATATTAAAATTTTTTCCTATTCTTGAACAAAACATACTGAAGATGACTGCCAGTATCTTAATTCAAAGCTTTGTGACACAACAAGCTTCCAAGTATTTTTTAACTATTCCTTATTCCAGAGCTCAACAATGATTTATAGAACATGATTTATTCAAGATCAAAGCATACAGAATGATCTGTACTTTCTTTTTCCTGAAAATATCACTATTCTCCTGTTCAATTTTGTGCAGCCCAAATCAGATCAAAATAGGTATATAATATCACTGAAGCAGCTCTCGAACAGGAGCAATCAATACCAACAATATTACAACCAATATAAACCAAATATCTCCAGTATTAAGATTTTGGAAACTAGTGAACAGAAGTATCTGCAACTTGAGCTACACAAAATTTCTTCATTGCAACTTAACCTTAAGGCATATTGGCTTTCAGATTTTTTTCCAAATTAAATACTTAAATTTTCATATAAGGGAGACATTAACCTCCAAAATTACAGTGTTGTCAACTCAGCAGCTTTCTAATGATGTTTCTTTTGTCTAAATGTTAAGCAACACAAGTAACTTTTGAAGAAATAATGAATTTTCTTACTGTGTCTCTTATGCTGCTTTACAAAGTGAGCATACACAAGACAGTTTGCAAGTCTGTCCCTTGAACGTACTTCCAACATTTTTATGCAGCATAACAATTACGCAGCAGGTAATGAACAATTACCACCAGAACTCTGGGTTATCTGTTTTTTCTTACCTTTCTTCCTCCATAATAGCATCTTCTTTCCCCTGTGCCTCCAGTGTGTTCTCGTACAGCAACTTATGGGTTTCAATGAAATTCTTCTGTAGCGCAGACATCTGAGCCATTATCTTCTGACGGTGCAACCTAGCTGCTTCTGCCTTTCTCTTCCGCTCAGCTTTCTCTTTATCTTGACTGCTCTGTGTCTTACAGTAAAAGAGAATAGAGAAATCAGGCAACAGAGAACATCAGAAAATGAAGAGCATTTTGTCCATCTTCATGCATTATAACTGCTGGCGTCAAATTCTTTAACCGAAAACACTTAAATGACTAAAAATAAAAATTAACCGCTATCTGAAAAATGTAAGACCAAACTCTTAGATGTTCACTAGTTTCCTTAACCTAGTCAGATAAGAGAGATTTTGAGGGGTCCACAAAAGGTCACTAGTACAGTCCCTTGCCTAAAGACAGAATCAGTAATACCTGATCTGTTTTAATTGTTTGTCGTGATCGTAAGACTCCACCAGAGTTCTGTTATTCTCCCCATAAGCGAAACCCCTTAGAGGAATCCAAGAACATTTTATCTTAAACTGTCTATGAATGACACAGCAAACACACTGTTCCTACATTTTTGTGGCAACATTTTATGCATCTGAGGATTTTACTTTCCCCAATTCTTTATTATAGATTGGGAAACTGCTCCCAGTGTATATTCTCATCTATAACGTTTTTAAAAGGTAAAAAACATTTCTATACTTTGGAAATGTAGAATTCAAAAACGCAGGTAAGAATTAAAATATAGAACCTAGCTGCTCTTATTCAATTATGTAAAGCACAAACTCAACATTACGTACACTGCTTCCATTCAGAATACCATTACTTTTTGAAGAAATAAAACAACAAATTGCCCCACAAGTAGTGAAACTGTGAGAGCCTCATTTCTTAACTGGCTTTTGCATTTTGCTCCCTTACCTTATCAGGTTAAAAAATGACACCTTTCTCAAAAAAAGAAGTACAGCATATGCTGTGGTAAGTTTAGAGCTACACATACAATGATTAGTCAAGAGATTGCCAGCAAGCTGTAGCCAAGCAATGTGTGAGAGCAAATTGGCCCAAGTTGGATTGGATTCTTTTTTTATTCAGCTGCCAATTTAAAAAAAAAATAATAAATAAACCCATGAACATAAAAACCCAAACCCACTGCTCATGGCACTGCTATAATCTTTGAAATCCCCATTTCCCTGCATCAGTTGACCACTGGATTCAAAAGTTGAAGGCAGGGCATACAGACTAACATGCAGATGGAATAATCACCTCGGCCTTACGTCTTTATACGACCAAGGTAAAGCAGATTATTTACCTCTTGGTAGATCACATCAATTGCGAGACATCATTTTAAGTGGATTTGTATTTCTTACTATCCCACAGTAACAACATAATAGAACAGTGGTTAAATCATAAAGATAAGAAATTAACACTAATTACTTAGTAACCCCCCCTCAGTTGTTTCACTTTATGTGGAAGTACAAACAGAACCACATTAGCTGCTGAGAATTCCACGAAACATGCTTACCATGAATTTATTTAAAATACTGATCTTAGAACCCAAATCCTACATGTAGGCAATATCAGAAATTAATATTTTTTTTAAATCTCATTTTAGGTAAAAATTTAAGCACCTTTTAGAAAACTGACATTCAAAACACTAAATACAAGGCTTCCATCAAACTTTTTTTATTACCTCATCACCTTTTGTAGCTTCTGATCCTGATGTAGCTGCTACTGTTGTCACACTAGATTTTTCTCTCAATCTTTTCACCGTGTCAAACATCTATGAATAGAGACTTCAATGTCAAAACTAAAATCCAACTTAGCTCTTATTACAACATAGACAGAATTAAACATACTTACTTTCAAGCTGCTTTCAGATTTTTAAATGGATGAAATCAACAGCCATATACCTAAATAACAAAACCATCTAAGACAATATGTGCGCTCCTGTAACACTGCTGTGTGTCTCCTAAACCTGATGAGCATAGCGGAGTATGAAGGAAAGTAAAATTCTTCCAAGTTTTCCAATCTTCCAGAACTAATACGCCTAAGCAGATAAAGCATCTGCACATAAGAATGGACAGACTGCTAGCTTACTTCAGGTGAAACATGGATAATCCTATAGAAATAAGTCACTAAAATCATGCAAAACCATATACATCTGGCACAGAAAGCTGTACAGTATATGCCCAGTTAGTTAAAACTAAGTTTCCAGTTTTCATTTACTACTTTCTCCAGCTATCCTTAATAAGCATCATAACATTGTTCATAAAAGTTTTCTAAATTACTAAACTCAGATAACACTTATCTTCCCCTAGTGTACCTGCAGTATCCAATTGACTGTGTCCTTCTGAGCCTCTAACTGAGGAGCTCTTTTTAATCTTTCCAGAAGCATTAACACGCTCACAGCATTCAAGGCAGAACTTCCCATTCCTTTAAAAGGAGAGAACAATAGAAAAGCATGGGTCTCCAGAGGAAAAAAAAACAACCTATCAACATTTTAATGTACTTACAGCCATGTACATGCCTTAAAATATTGCTAACTACAAGACACATACATGAACACAGCCTGTGCAGTTACATTTCTGGTTTAATTTCGCCTGTTTATTCCAGTTTAATGTAGTATAACCTTTCCCTCCTGTAGATCAGTATTTTCTGCTACTGCCAAGAGTAGAAGTACAGACAAAACCAAAACTGCCTTCTGCTCCAACAAGAAGCAGTAAAGCTCTTGTAGCTTACTTAAGTTCGCTAACAGCTCAGTGTGCACAAAATTATTTCTACTAACAAATATATATAATTACACTAATTATTTGTTCCTCACACATTGGTAAAAATTCATAACATTCTAGGCAACTAACACAAAGCACACTTTAAAATTGAGACAATTCTTATCTCTGTTTCATCTCTCAAATGGCACTTATGTTTAGCCTTACACAGTGAAAAAGAAACTCTAGATAAGCTTGAAGTTCATTTAGAAAATGTAGCTCCCAACTCCCACTGACTAGCCTTGAATGTAAGATTAGGAAGTGTTCTGTAAGGATTTGGAAAAGGAAAAAAGCACACTTTGCAGTCATTAAGTTTCTCTTCTACAATCACTACCATAGTAAGACACTTTAACTTGCAGATGAATCAATAATTGCACAGTTCATGAGTACAAAAGATGAAGGCAGTTCATTTAAATCCATTGTAATTTTTCAAGGAGTTCTTAGTTTCCATTTCAATAATACTGTTGCAAAAGAAGAACCATTTTCTAACACTAGAATAACTTTTCCATTTCTTTCCCAGGAAAAGCAGCAAATCTCCACTTCAATGTACCTGACAACTGTGAACAAAGGAAGCTAGTCCAAACATGGTTTCTTGATTATTAAAAAAAATAATAAATCTTTTAGCAGTTTTTCATTCTACAGCAAAAAAGTAAACCCTTTCTGACTAAAATCACTGAATACCTTCTTCTAGTTTATTTTCATCCTTATAAAACCAAGTTAGCCCAATTTACTTTGCCCTTTGAAGAAAAGGAAACATACGTGTTGCTTTATGATAAAAATCAAAGGTTACTTCTTCTTCTGGAGACTTCTGTAACTGCTGTTTCTCTTCTAGTAACCCTAAACAAAGGAGATGAAGCACCTAAAGAAGGAGAAAAATAGTAAATCTCATTCACTGTCAGAGGTCTGGAAAATTGGCATATAATATAAGGATGTTTATGTACTATATACTAAATGTATCCATGATAAAACACAGAAATGAGAAAAAGTGGAGAGATTGTACCTGGAAAGTAGAATAACAAGGCACAATATGATTTTCCTGCATTTTTCTGCCTCATAACTCTGCTCTCCTGAGACCCCACTTGGGAGTACTGTGTGCAGTTCTGGTGTCCTCAACATAAGCAGGACAGAAGAGTATTCCAAATTTAATACTATTATGTTTCACTTTTTTATTTTACCACAGATATAAATAATGAAAAACATTTCTTTTGTCAGTAAGATATGTAAAATTCTTGTAATTCAAAATTGAAGTTTATCTTCACGCATTTTGATCTTACCATAAGCAGTTAACATGCTCTGCATAGGAATAATCATAGGAAGACTAAAGTTAACCATACCATTTGGATCATAGCTTCAGTCCACAAGTGGATTTCTAGTTCTACTGCTCTCTGAAGAATGGTCCGCAGTATATGCATCATAACATCACAGTTCAGAATCCTCACCACGTTGCTGAAGGCAGGACTGAAGTCTGGAGGAGGAGGTGGTGGCAATGCTGGAAAGCAGAGATAAACAAATATATTAAACTGGCATCTCAAAGATTGCAGCTTAGGAGTAGAGAGGACAAGACACATCCCTAAGACTCATTTTATATGCACTACATATAAATTATATACATGAATTAACACATTAGTTGATTTCAAATTCAAGTCAGTTTCAAATTCTTACCCTCATCCTTGTTTTCTTGTTTTCTTCTTTTCTTCTGTGTATGTTCAGCCTAAAGAAAAAGTAGTGGTGTTATATCAGCATTTCTACAGAAGTACATAATGAAACAATGAGAAACTATATATTAGAAGTGTGGCATGATATATAATCAATACATGGTTGTGTAACTAGAATCTTGTCTGAAATCTGCTTAGCAATATGCATTTGGCATTTCAATTTGTAGTAGCGATAAATAAATGGACATACTTGCTTCCTCAATGAGATCTATAAAAGCAAAGTTTGGGCATTTCCAGTTCAAAGATAATTCTTGTATTTTGTTCTTAGCATAGCATAGTTAATACAGAGATCACCATAGAGAAAATACTAACACAAATCATACCACATCAATTTGTATTAGCAATCTTCATTAGAAGTTTAGTTTTGAAGTTAGCTGCATACACTCTTCACTGACTCAATTTCTTTATGGTCCATAAATTCCTCTGATTTGGCAAAAATCTTTAAACATTGACAAGTAAGTACTATTTTTCAAACTTTGAGAGTGAATCTCAGAGTTCTCACCTTGCTATGCTGGGTCTTAGTGTAATGATAAAAGAACATATTGAACTCCTTCAAGCATTCGTCTTTCAGTTCATAAACTCCATGGCCAGACACACCTGGTTTCCTTACAGAGAAATATTTGACAGTGTACATATCAGTATGTATGTTCAGCACCTCTTGGAATGTAAGCAAACTAGTAATGCAATTACCTGTCAGACCTCTTTTTAACTTTATGGCTTAGAATTTCAGACACTGGACATTATTGTATAAAATTTATTATTTCCTTTAATCAAGGTACAAAACAAGTAAAACAAACAAATACTTTACAGCCAGTGAGATTTTTTGAAACTTCCATATAATTCCCAAAGCAAAATTCCCAGGTACACCTATAGTTACTCTTGATTAAACATAAACAAGCAACCCACAAGAAATTTAAAATAAGGCATTCTAACATAAGTAAAATTACAAGACATTTTTTGTGACTAAAACAGCATACATTTGAGCTATGCTTTCTCTTAACTGCTACAATTGATTGTTCTATGTTTGTATTTAGTTATGTGTTAAATAAAATTAACTACCATCTGAAAGCTACAGCAAGTTAGCCATTAAATAACATCTAAACCAATAATTAGTTAGTGATTGTCAAGGGTACAATGAATTGTTAATGTTCCCAACCATCTCTGAAATACAATGAACTTTTGAAGATTTTCCCATCATGATTTGAGATTACTAAACTCCTGAGATTTCTCAAACTGGATTCGAAGAAAGAGGGGGCAAAATGAGAGAAGTTACAGCTTCAGAAATTCCATTACACTTTTCTTTCCTATATGTATTTAAAAGTATATTCTAAGGCAGCAAAATATTAGCTGAACAGAGACTGTGCAGTACAGCGTGTTTAATCCATATAATCCAAGAGATCTCAGTTCAGATTCAAGAGATCTCACTTCAGATTCAAGCTACTTACAAAGCAAATATTGAGAACTTACTTAAACGTAGCCACTTTATCAATTACGCTCTCCAAGCCAGTTTCATTGTTCTCCTGGTAAAAAATTTAGTTTGGGATAAATACACAATGACTCAAATATCTTCAGTATTATGCTAGATGCAACAAAAATAGACATACAGATTTTTGGTTTATTAATGAATTAATATATTTTGTCCTCTATTATTCAGAAAGCAGATAATCATAATTGACAAGGAAGCACCAAAGACAGATAGTACTTCCATTTAATCATGTAAAATTTTGTTTACAACAGAGCTTATCTCCAGAAACAAAGCAGTGCCGTACCCAACCTCAGTGGAGGAAAATCAGTTTTAGCCTCTTTGAACCAGTGAATGTGGATCACCCATTATTTATTTCTGATAATATTCCAAGCTATTTAATTGTCAATAAAACTGCAGGGTTTCTTGCACTGATGGCCAGCCCTGAAAAATTGCACATTCTATAACTTCTAATCCACATCTCTCTCCTTTGCTTGAATTTTAACAGTTGAAGTAGAATGGCAGGGAAATCTGTGCTTTCAAATAGACCTGCACAATACTTGACTTCCAATGCACCTGCCCAGGATTAAGAGACCAAAATTTACAGAGTCAGATTTAGTGATGGTACACAGGGCACAATGGAATCCAGCTGCATGGTCTTAAAAGGCCAAAAGATAAAACAGTTTTAAAACTTTCCTTTTTCAATCTAGGAGAACTACAGCTGACTATTCCAAAACCTTCCACTTCTTCTTCAGAACACACAACCGCCAAACAAGGCTTTTCAGATTATATCATACTTGCATCCATGACATTGACTTTTACATCAGTAAGGTGTGCAAGCTGCTTTGTCATGCACTTTTGCAATTCCGAAACCAACATTTGTGCTTTATATCAGAAATAAACCACTTCCATATAAGGATATGGAAGCTAAAGCAGAGAAAGACATAAGAAAAAGTAAATTAAGAAAAAAAGTAAATAAACCAGGACTCACATTTTCAGGTAAGGACTTGGTAATTGCACTATGAGCCATTGGCTCAATACATAACAGATGAATGATTTCTCTCATGATAACGTCTTCTTTGGTCACATTACTCACTCCAGGCACATATCTTTCCCCTATCAGAATGAATCAAAAGGAGAAGAATGGCAAATATGACAGCTATAAAGCAATTCTGAATTTTGCACAGAAGTAAAGCTGTTGCTGGGTTGCTTCATAGTATAAGTTTGCATTTGCCAGAAATCTAAATGTCTGAGAGAAAGTGTCTTTTAGTCTGGCTTCTGAACAAAATGGATTGAGACTGAGTTTCTCTTCATATTCTATTTTAATAGTCAATTATGAAGTTCTCTAACAATGCAATCCTTATTGTTCCCCGCTGACAAATACTTCAGTTACTAAGCCATCTATTTAAAATAGAAATTCTCCAATAGTCTTCTCATATCACCCATGTTAAAGTCATTAAACCTGCAATAATCCATTACTACAACAGAGAGAAATGAAACTTACCCACAACATAGATGAGAATCTGTAACATCTCTTCTATTAACACATTGCACTGTTTGATCAAATCCTACAAGAATTACAGAAATTAGTTTAAAAAAAAAGAGAGAAAAAAGGGAAGGAAAAATATGTCAAATGACACTGAGCTCAGCCTTCAGATACACTACTTCACTGAAGCATTGTATAGCAAAAAGAAACATCCAATCTAAGAATCTGGAAAAAAAAGCTTGTACTTGTAGAAGAGATGTTCTCCTGCAATTGAAGTGCATGATTCACAAGCAGAAAAAGAAACAACAGCTCAAAATGTATCCCAAATGAGGTGTTATATGGAAGTTCAAGCCTCACAAGAATCCAAGAAACTACCAGACAAAATAAGAACACATAAAACTACTTGAGACACAGAAATTTTATGGAGAAATCATTTACATGGATTTTGAAAGATGCCTTATGAAATAAAGGTCAAAGAGGGCAAAACCTGCTTGCTGATTCTGAGTAAGTCTCTACAAAATCCAAATGCAAAATCATTTATCTAACCACTAGATCCTTTGTTAACTGACTTTCATTGTGGTCGTAAAAATCAACAGTAGCTAGCATTTTGCATTAAGGCTCCATAAACAAAAAGCAAAGAAATTAATCCTCAGAAATACTTGCTACTTACTTGATTTTTGGTGGGCTTGATCTTTTTGAAAGCATCAGCAAGCTCGTATCTCTGCAGTACCAGCAGGAGGAACTGGTTTGGATCCATAAGAGATGCACCTATCTATCAAAAAGCCCAAACTCACATGAACACCAGTTACCATGACAGTTCTTCATTTATAATGAAAAATGCTCTTTACCAAGAAAAAAAAATTATACACATTTAATTAGAGAAATTTCATGAAAAGTTTGAGTCAAGCAAGCAGTGACTATACCTGGAGCATGATGATGTCTTTATCATACATCTCTTCTCTGCATTTAACATCTTGATAATAGAATACCTGAGAAACAGAAAAAGAAATCTTAAGCAGAGAAGGAATACACTACCAAATACGCACCAGTTAATGCTCGAGGCTTTTTCAAACTGTAAAACACTGGGAAGTCCTGTGTTTCTTACAAAACAGACGTAGTCTGATGGAAATGAAAAACACTTTTTCACCTATCTAGGGAAAGCCTATGCTGTACTTTTTCATACCCCTCTAAGACAACATAATTCTAATGGCTACTGCTGATTAAAATCAAAACTTCCTCCTTCTCCCTCCCCGGTACTCAACAATACAATTCTACAGAGAGCTACCAACATTTGCTTTGACTTCACCAAAAGGTCCTGTGACAGATTAACACAAAGAATGGCTGCTGCCAAAGGAGAAAAAAAAAAAAAAAAAGTGAAGCCAAAGCAGATAAAATACAAGTACTTAAAGGTAGTCTCTTCCTTTACTCTTGCAAACAAAAGAGTCAGAAACAGTCATAAAAGATGAAAATACTTGTCTAATATGGGGAGGAGAGCCACTGATGAAGCTGGACACAAACCCAAGTCATCTAAATTCCCACTGACAAACTTCTCTATTAGTGTAGGAGTGACCCCATGACCTCTTTCTGCACTGGATGAAACCACCACTCTTAGCACTACTGAGGAACACTTCCATCACCATTAGGACATACTTTTTACTGAATATTGTCTATGTAGTACCTGGCTTATCAGGGAGAGCCCATTCCTTCTCCACATCTCTGCAGCAACCTGAGCAATCAAGACAAGACACCTCAAAGGATAATCAACTAGCAGCTCCACCTGGAATTCTTCCTAGAATTAAAAAAAAATAAAGAAAATAATAAAGCATGAATCTGACAGCAATTTTAAAAGTCTAAGTACTAACGAACAAAGACATATTATCAGCTGCAAAATAACTAGTGTGCATACCATAAAAGTTACTGGATAAAGAATCATAGAATAGTTAAGGTTGGAAAAGACCTTAAGATCATCTAGTTCCAATCCCCCTGCCATGGGTGGGGACACCTCCCACTAAACCATGCCACCCAAGGCTACGGCCTTGAACACCGCCAGGGATGGAGCACTCACAACTTCCCTGGGCAACCCATTCCAGTGCCTTAACATCCTAACAGTAAAAAACTTCTTCCTTATATCCAATCTAAACTTCCTCTGTTTAAGTTTGAGCCCATTACCCCTTGTCCTCTCACTACGGTCCCTAATGAAGAGTCCCTCCCAGCATCCCTAGAAGCCCCTTTCAGACACCGGAAGGCTGCTATGAGGTCTCCATGCACCCTTCTCTTCTCCAGGCTGAACAGCCACAGCTTTCTCAGCCCCAGCTTTCTTACATTATCTTAGGTTATTTTCTTTATCACGGTATCAATCACCAAAAGCATTTGGGCGCAGGGGCAGGGAGGGTGAAGAAGTAAGGGAAAGAGAAAAATCTTACAGGAGAAACAAACTCATGCAATCTTGAGATGGCTCCAGTCTTGCTTAATCGCACATGAAGACCTACAAAACCAATTGGAAAAGCACTAGAAAAATAGATCAAAATCAGTACAGTTTTTCCTCTAGTACACTCTAAATATCAGCTAAATCATCTGAAACTCAGAAAATTACAGGAAAAAAAAGTCAAAGTTTATTTAAGATAGATCATCATCACAACAGTTTTTACCAGTCTTTCAACCCGTCATATTATGAACATATTAGTTTAATGAAATCATTAAAAACATTTAAATTGAGATACTAAATAGTATTAGCAAAATCTTACATTTAAATCATACGTCAGTAATAACTAGATTTCAAGACTACAAGGCTTAATAGATGGCATCCTGGAATTAAATAATGTGATAAAGAATCTACAGCTTAATAATAGCGTATGATTTCATTTGTACTCTAGAGCACTGATCACCACCACTGTGGTCCTTTGTATTCTGACTGGAAATATGTCCTGGCATGCTGCAAACATGCCTTTTTGGAGCAGCATTTTAACAGTCCTAAGATATATGTGGCTGGAAAATAAACTCAAGATATAATAACAAATAACATTCATTTAGACAAAAAATAGAAATAGAAACAGAACTACACAAATTCAAACAGTCCAGAGATAAATGAAGATCTCATTAGAACATGAAACTTTTCCTTCTTGCCTTTCTTCCTCTCCTGTTTTAAAAAAATGTCCTCCAACCTCCATGGCAAAGAGTTTTTGAGAAAATCTATCCTTTAATGGGACATCCGGGGAACAGGGTTGCCTGATCATAAAAATGTCAGAAAGTCAGAGAGCAAATGATCCATGAAACTTAATCTAAATGTTCTCTAAAGTAAAGAAAGAGATACGGATGATAAACATAATTCAAACAGCAATTAAAGCAAAGCACAGTACTTACCAGCAAGAGTCCTAGACAGTGGTAAATGTATGCTGACAGGATCTGCAGACACTCTGTAGGGTCTGCTCTCTAGAGTGTGGCCACACAAGTGAAACACTGTCTTTTCCCGTGAACGGCCATTTGTGCTGCACCTCATCACAGCTTCATGACATTCTTTGTAGGCCCTGAGCAACAGCTCTTCCTGGAATTTTAAATAAATGCAAAGTGTTAGATTTAAAAATCATACATATGCACTAAAATTCCTCACTTGTTTTTTTCTGATGGCATAAACAGTTACTAAAAATCTACAATATAATGAATTACTACTCTGTTTCTTAATACAGAGAAGCACTGGACTGGAGGAGTGGAGCATCCATTAAAACTAACTGAGCATAATGCTTCTTGTTCAAAAAAGCTGCTCTGTCAAATGCTCTAAAAATCTATTTACTTATTTAAGCTGCAGTATTTTAATAATTTGCATAGTTTGCACCCCAAATTGGATCAAGAAGCTACTGTACTGCTGTAGTTCCTCTTTTGTCTCCTAGTGGGAAAAACCAAAACAACTCACTTCAAAATATCTTTAAATTAACAAATTGTACAATTTCTTCCCTTCCTCCAGCAGAGGTGAGCTCTAGCACTGATTAAGACAACTTACAGCAATTACCCAATCTATGCAGTTTCTGCAGTCCACTTTCACAATTAAAACTCAACATCATACGCTTCAAAACTCAAACTTGACAGTGACACCATGAACCTAATGCTCAGAATCTTGAATTATGTTAAGTATCTTCTCTTTATGATTTGCCTGAAACCCTGCACAGCTTTGTTAGCTAGAGGAATATGTCCTTCTGAGATCCCTTCTCTCTTTGTCACACTGCAGATTAATTCTTTCAGACTCGTGTTTTGTGAAGAATACTGAGCTTCTTTAAAAAGCTGCTATTTAATAAAAGAACTCAGGAATATTCACAAAAGGCATGCATTTAAAGAAGCCCAGACAATTGATGTACTTACATCACAGGCACACCACTCCTGGAACATCAAAAGAATGTTCTTCAGCTGCATCTGTATAGCAATAGCTGCTTCCCAGTCAGGGTCCACCTCAACGTGCTGACCAATCTCTCTTTTTATCTCTTCCATTCCCTGAAACGGAGATGCCACAAAATACTCAAGCTAAATCAGTGATCAGTTGGCTTAAACCAACACATAATCCCATAAATAAGTGGTAAAGTATAGGTTGTTCAGGTACATGTAGCTAAAATTGATGAATATTAATTCTACAAAGTAAACATTACCTTTTCACCCACCCAAGAGAGGGACTAAGGAATTTATCATAAGTGCATTATTATATTCCTTATTACTGGACAAAAAGATGGGAAAAGAAATGCTGTAATTTCTTTATAACAGCATGTTAGAAAAAAATAATTTAAATGTGTTGTACCTGCATGCAAGCTAGAATCCTTAGGAAAGAAACAAATCCATCTAAAAACCGCTCCCTCAGACGGTCTGTCCATAAAGTGGGCTTGCTGACTAAGACATACCTGTCCCCAAAAAAAAACATTTATCATCTTTTGCTCAGACTTATCTTCTGTTTATGCTTGTATTTAAAGTGTTCTTTGCATTAAAACAATCAGCTGCATCATCACATTATATTACCTCTCCATCTCAAACTCCTTTTAAAACATTCACCACACACAAGAGTTGGTTGGTGCCACTCCATCAATTGAAACTAACAGATTTTTTAATTCCAAGCTATTTGGGGTTGTTTGCTTTTACATTATTCAGTTCATTAGTGTAATCTGCGACTTGTAAGAGAGGACAATGCTGTGCAGATCAGGATTATACAGCTTTCCCAAGAATGATAATGAAAAGAAGCCAAATTTCCGATGCAGTCTTAGAGAAGATAGATTTTGTTGATAAAGGCAATTGTTACACAGTATAATATCAGTGAAAACATTAAAAATTGTCTTCATAGAATATAATTTTGGTATTTGAACATTTTAAGTTTCCACAAAAATATAACATTAAAGCTTTATGTGTGTTTTTTGAGGGGTTTGGTTTGAGGTTTGTCTTTAAAGCAGTTTTATCATCAAATTCCTGAATTGAAACACCTCATCCTATCATTTATTCTTTAAGAACTGCTCTAGCTTCTCAGCTTTAAACTTACCTGAGGTCATATATTATTGCGTACACCCGGTTCATTTTGTCCTGACTGTAATCTTGGAAGTTGAACTTGCCATTTTTGTCTAGGTACTCTGGAAGCACTTC
>JAOEHX010027302.1:0-11313 GCA_025448015.1 Bolborhynchus lineola | reverse complement strand
GAGAAGATGTGTTTTGCAGTTCTTTGTCCTTATATATTATATATAATTCACAGGTTTGATCTTAACACTCTGCAATGATTGATCCCGGTGGGACTTATGACATTTCAGCAATATGTACCAATAAATGAGATGAACTACTCTTTTTTTCTACTGTCTTTTTGACTCTTAAGTGTGTAGTGGTATTTCTGCCACTAGCCATGAGGTGGCATAATATGCACAGCAAAACAGCAGTCGAACCTTTCACTTAACAGTCCTTCCTACATCGTGTTTCTTGACATTAGATTTTAATGGTGAACGACAGGCTGTAAAACTACTTGAGCTTTTAGAAACCCTACACTTTTACAAAAGCAATGACAAAGACACGTGTGTGTGCATGTTGTGGTGCTTTTCAGGCTAGGAAATCAAAATTGTCATTTTGAGACTACTACTATACGATGATGTTAAAATCAGTGTTCTTTTCCTCTTACCTTTTTGTTGTTGTTTGCTTTCTGTCACCTAGTTTTGCTTTCAGCAAGCTGCCTTTCGTAGGTCTGATAAATTTATTTCCCCTATTCTTTCTTACTTCACAGGGTTAGCCTCTTCAGGCTTGGTTTTCCAAAAAAATGGCATTGGGGAGTTTGGGCCAGGTTGGTCCCTGGGCAGGCACAGGCATGGCTACAGCACAGCTCAGGCAAGCACCAAGGCTGAGGCCTGGGTTTAAATGCAGCTAAATGGAGGTCCTGAGCAAAGCAGAAGAGGTCCCCAATGGGATCTCCCAGGGCTGTTTCCCAGCAGACTGCTGCAGGTTGCAGAGCCCAAAGTCTGTGGCAGCCTCCTGCTCCCCTCAGAGCTCTGGGCAACTCTGGGTTTCCTCCAGAGCTGCCAGCCAGGCATCAGGATGCGTCCTGGGGTGCTCCCATGGGCAGGGAGTGTTCTCCATAGGTGTTATTCTGGTCTCCAAACACTCCAAGAGACGCTCCCTTTAGCAGTCTAGATACAGCCTTCTCTAAACTTCAGGGAAAACAGACTTACTTGAATTGTAAGACCCTTAGAATGCAAAACATGACTTTGAATATATATATATGTTAAGAGTGGCATAGAAGGTTACTGATTATCACACACCTGAGGATCTGGCTGCTGCCTATAAGCCAGGCCAGGTGGCTTTATTTGCTAAGAAAAAACAATGCATTGCAGTGTGTATCATTAACATCAGACCATGGCTGTTTAAACAAGTTGTTGTCTTGTATTTGCCCCAGCACTTAGGACTTTCTACCTGCTTGCTACCCTGGTTTTGGCTACACAGATAAAGCAGGGTAAGTACACACTAGTGACATTTCATTGAATAGTATAGGCCAACATGGGGAGCTGATTTGTTTGCTCTCATGTAACACAGTTGTCATTCCACGTATGTTACATCCTAGGGAATGCTGTAACACATCCTTGTATATGATGCTGTACTAATTGGGCAGAAAATGTTGTGGAACAAGCAAAATTGCATTACTTTTGGAATCTCATTCAGCCAACTCATAATTCAGCTTCAGCAAGTCTGTTTGGCAGTCACCTAGGGTGTTTTGAAACAGTGGTTGCATATGACTGGTGTTGAATAAACAGGAAACTGGGACAGCAGGCTTAAAAAAGTGATATAAGGTCCTAGGGGGATAAGGAAAATAAGGAGAATCTTTTTTTTTTGCCTTCCTGGTATGATTTATGCATGGCTACTGTTCAATCAGGCTACCCTGAGAGTTTTCTGCTGGTTTTGAGAGAAAACAGACCATGCAAGGGCAGCTTTTCCCAAAGCTGCCCCATCCGGGACAGTGTTATATGACTGGCCAGCAGGTACTCATGTGGAGGCAGGAATTAAACCCAGATGTTTAATTCATTTAAAATCAAAGAGAAACATTCAGACTACGACTTCTGTGAAGGAAATGGAAATTGCAGTGAGAAACTATCATTTATCAACAGTTGCTTATCAACCTGGGGAAAATCACAAGCAGGACAGGCTAGATCTGTGCCCATGGCTGCTAAATAATTATTGAGGGTCCTGAACGGCCTTGTGTCCCAAACAGTGAAGCAGAGTGCTGCTATTTGCAGGTCATCAGGGCTGCTCTCACATCCCATAAGCACACCACCAGCACGCAATACAGACATAGCTCTAAGGGACAAACCCTGCAGCAGTAATCTTGATATGAAATATCTTTATGTGCCCATTTTCACAGATCTGAATTCCCTGATCGTCCATAATGCATATATTAGTTCGCTTATGACCCGCTGCAAATTAATGGCTCTTTCTGGCTGATCCACTGTTACGCTTGCAGGGACAGAGAGGAGAGAGACTGTTTCTTTAGAGCTGTATTGACAAGGGCACCCTCCACCTTATGCAGCCCTAACCCATCAAACCTCTGACATGCCCTCAAGGTGCAACCCATCCCCCCAGCTGTAAAAAGTGCCATTCTGGCAGGCAGGGCCCCATCAGTGTGAGGCACTAAAGAACAAGTTTCTGTCCAAACACTGAACATACCAGGTAAGAGCTGAGTCTGTCTGAAAAAAAAACATGGAAGCAACATTTTCCCAACTTGTAAAGAAAGTTCTTCAGTGTATAAAAGTGCTCCCAGGTTGTAATTCATTGTAATTAAACTAGATGAGGCTGATACTGGAAGGAGGCAAGCCAATTAGTTTGGGACGTCAATTTTTGTTTGCCTCTGTCAAAGTCTGTTAAAGGAACTTGATAGATTGCTGGGTTGGCTTTTTCAACCAGGCAACTCCCCTGTAAAAGACAGGCAGGCAGCCAGCTGCAGAGAACCACATTGCAGTAGCTGTTGGAAAAAGGCTGCACCTGCCAATGTGGCACTTGGAGGTGACAACAGTGTTAAAACACCACCTAATGCCATCTTTTGCACTACTGAAAGCAAACAGATGTTATATAAAACCAGGCATAATTCCCATGGTTTTAACTGGTAAAGCTCTATTGAAAGTTATTTATAGTAGTTAATGTCATATCCTGGCACTAAAAGAAAACCTATAGCAAATCCAGGCCATGAACTGTTTCATTTTAGAAAGTTCCTTTAGATCATAGTTGAACTTCAAAAAAATTATTTGTTTCAAATTTTTGTGTAAAAATCTGTATGGATAAGGAAGATCTGAAGATGTCAGTCCAGCCGATGATTCCTTCAGGAACACCCAAAACTGTAATATACTCTCACTCTATGTCTCTGTACCAGGCAAAAATCTGTTTATTTCTTGATATAGTTTCTGTTTTCAGGTCCTGAAGACACGAGATGCCTTTTTACAACACTGGCTCTACCCAACTCAGTCCTTACTGAACATGCAGTGCCATTATTTCTGCAGGCACATCCCCAGTCTTGCTGTCAGTTAAAGTAGTGTTGCAAATCTAATTCTCTGTAAAACTTGAGATAAGCAGAAACTTGGGGAAAGGAAAAAAGTCTAAAAGTTTGAAGGACAGATATTCAACTGTTCTAAGGATCACTTATTAATGTCAGAAATACCAGAGCAGTTTATACCAACTGATATCTGCTCTGAGGTTTTAAGATTGTCAGCAAGTTCTGTTCTGCAGCACAAACCTAGTAATTTCCTGAAATTACATGTTACAGTTAAGCTTACGGAAACTATCTAAGTTTATTTAGAAAGTCAATACTTACTTCCTATGTAGCTGGCTGGTCTGGACTCACCTAACACCTTAGTGAAAGTATGTGTTGCAAAAAAAGAAGGAATTATTGCTTAAGATTTTCTACAAAATTGCTTGCTAATATATTTTGCTATATTGGCAAACACAGCAATTAACATTCAAATCCATTTGTTATTCTCTACACTTTCGCCCCCAACATGTACAGATTGATTGCTGCCATTTTTATGTATCTCAATTTAGAAAAGAACGACAGTTTCCTTCATCATTGCAGTATGCATTTTGTCTTGTTCTAATGAAGACAAATTCCCCTCAATCAAGATCGTTCTGTTCATTAAGTGAGACAGATGGCAGACTCATTGCATTGGTAATGATTTTGAGATTTTAAGTGTTATTTGGGATATACTGGTTTGTGTTCCCTAGCTAGCATGATCAATATTTCAGACGGAAGAGAAGTCAGATTCTGTCTTTGCAGAGTTTTTGTGGCATGTGCACAGTTTTTGGTTAGCAACTTGAAAACATGAAGTACACCCAGAAAGGCAGGGTTTAGACACATTCAGGCAGATTTGTAAAACAGGGTCCAGCAAATGTCTGTCTTGGTAGAAAATTAAGTACGTGCTTATAGAGTTCTGCCAGGGATGCAGTGTTCCTCCTTCCTTTTCCTCCTGTCTGGTCCTGAGGGTAGAACTATGTTCAGCTGGAGGCTTTTACTCTGCAGGCCATAATAATGCAGGGAAATTTATGATGAAATGTAAAACCCAAATGGGAAACATATTGATCAATGTGTGATCAATGATGGGAATCAATGTGTTAGATGCCTGTGTCCTGGGCTCTCTCTGCACTTGAGAAAGTTTATGTAAGGCAGCTTCTGGAAACTGCCAGACACTGAACAGTGCTCAGTTACCCCTGTCTCTGAAATTGCAGAGCCATCTCAAACAAGAAGGCTGCATGTAGTGGCTAGGTAGACATCATCAGTGTTTTAGGCATCATGTAAAAAAATGAAATAATCACTTATGATAAGCAGAAGTAAAATATTACAGAAGTAGATAAAAATCTGTTCAACTTACCAAATTATTACAGTGACAAAGCAATTCACACTATCTTCTTTATGATGACTCATAAATGGTATTATTTATATTAGTTTTGGTTTTTAGTGCTAAGGTTTTAGTGCTAAGATGAGGTTTCAAGATGGGACAAACTTGGAACTTTGCAGTATTCTAAAATACAGGGGACAAGAATGTAGGAGGGAACACACATATACACAAGGACAGATGGCACCATCTTCATACAAAGCATCCCTCTTTTTGGCACAGTTTGACTTCACACACAAAGACATCCCATTTGAGGTATATTCAGTTCTAGGAATACTAAAATAGGGGTTTACTCAGTTGTTGTTTCTGTGGACTCTGCCTTAGTGTTTACTTTATACTCTGTTTCAGGGAACATTGACCTATGTTCAGGTTGTGGTTTCTCCAAAGATGGTGAGGTCTTTGATTTAACTAGCTGGGAAACAGGTGGATGTACCACAAGAGCCTTCTCACATAAAAATGACAGACTCTACCTCCATTGTATTTATCTGCACCCCATTAGGTTTGTATCGATAATACAAATAGACTTTAGAAGGGAAAGAATGAAGACAAGCTTTCTAGCTTTCATCTTGAAAATTGTTGATTCAAGAGAAGACTGCAAATTTAGGATCTATTTGTTGGGCCACAAATTACCAGCTGAAGACTGTTTAGGACATTTACGAAGTAACTTAGTGGACCTCTGTTCAACTTGTGGCAGAGATGTAGAGATACACATGCCAGAAGAAATGTCCTTCTTGACAGTCCCACCAAAGAAACCATAAAATGAGAAACTGCAAAACCAAAACCAGCCCCAAACCCCTGAAGCTTCTGCTGAATGCTGAGGCACGTAGGCTCTGTGGAGAGATGTAACTCTCTGTGGCATACAACTGTGCACAGCACTTCATACGGTAATTAAGAAGAAACAAAATGTTCTGTTTAAAAGACTGCCAGTTCCCCAGAGAAAATAGCTTTGTGTATCACTTTATGCTAGTGGTGACAGGATAGAAAACAAAATACCACAGTTACATACATGTTCTTTGTCTAGAAGTATTTACAAAACATTTTACAGATTTTTACACACATTTTCAGGTTTGCTTCTTTACTGTCAAATTGAGAGCAAAATTAGTCCCCAGAGACTTCTAAGGCTTCAGTTGGTGCCTTGTACTGTACATTCATGCTTGGCTTCTTCCTGGGAGAAAGGAGGAAAAGAGTTTAAAAATGTGCAAATCACAGACATCTAAAGAGCTCTGGATGTAAGGATTCCTAGAGACCGACATCGATAGAGAGGTTGTCCTACATCTCTTCAGTTCAGAGACAGCTACTGACAGTAGGCTCAGGGCAAAAGATATTAGGAATGGAGAAGGAACCATATCAGAATTGCAACAATTAGGTGAGTACATTAATTCCTGAACATCTGGATAAGAAGAGTCATAGATCAATTCCTACAGCATACAGCAGTTCAAACAACGCAAGGACTGGACATTGCGAATTCTAAATACAGCATTGAAATGACTTCTTGTACACTGTTAGGGTTTGACTCCTGCTGCGTATTTTGGAGTCAAAGTTACTCTTTACTGACAAAATCTTGACCAGGCACAGTATGATTCTATCAGTCAAAAAATTTTGACTTTTTCTGAGAAAGATGCACCCTTCTTCTAGTTTTCACAGGTGGTTTTGTTTTCATGCCTTAACACTGAATGTTGTAAAAATATTAAAATTAAAAAAGAAAAAATTTACAATTTACAAGTGTCCATATAAGTAAATTATTCAAAAATTCAAGATCATCTACAAGGATCTACGAAATAACAACGCTGATAATGACACTGAGCCTGTGGGAAGAACAGTCCACATGCCGTGAGTTTCTTCCAGAACGATGAGCCACAAGGTTGGTCTTTTCTTCCAAAATCTGTTTCTTCAGCTACAGCAGCCGAAGTCTTGAGTCCACTTTGTTACTTACTTCGACCTACAAACCAGAATATATGAATTACTTAAAAATTAATCTCTTCTCTTTGTCTTCCTATTTGTGAGTTGAAAATTAACACCAGCTGACAGGTTAGTAAGTAATGAACAAGTGGATCAATCACCTCTCATCACTAATTTTCGCAGCTACAAGACAGAAGTGCAAGGACAAGAAATAATGGCTGGGTACAAAGTAGTAGCTTTGTATCATGCATACCGTACAGGCAAAAAACTTTTGGGGATAAATCCCATAGGTGGTGAAACATGTCTGAAGCTCACATAATAATAGAATCTTTTTTTAAATGATGCATTTTAACAGTGTATTTTAACAGTATGTATAGACCTCACCATAACCACACATCTGCTGAATCTGTGTGTTCTTACTTGACTCCATGTAAACTGTATTCACTTGTGTAATCTTGGAAAATCTATGATGGTCTTTTGTAGCAATTTTTCACTCAGTAGAGTCTCAGGAGAAGATGCAAACAGGACAGGGCCACACAGACCCATCACAGAGCAGTGACCCCTCCACTGGCAGTTTCTCAGACTCTAAATCAGTCCCATGAGCAGAAGCTAGCAACGTTACTGGAAATCCTAGGGACATCCCTAATTGGAATTAACGATTCAGTGTCTGTCCAAACAGGGCTGCTCAAAGCTACAGTAGCACTGGATGAGACATACTCATCTGAACAGCAATAATAATGCACATGTAAACTTTAACTTCTGAAAACCATTAATAACAATGATAAAAAGCCCTAATGCAAGACAAAATATAACTTCACATATTTTTCTTCTAAATCCCACGTTCCTCTCTTTTCCATGTGGCAGTACAGGAGGCAATTCTAAATACTACTGAGTGACTTGGCTGTTGATATTGTGCTTGAAGCAGATGAAATCACAACAGTCCTCTTTATAGTCCATGTGCTTTAGTCTCAGAGAGAATATGGTGATTTTTTTCTACTCTCCCTGTTGTCTCCTGCCTTACACACATCTTAATTGAAGCTGCACATTCTGAGGCAAAGATTATTCTTCTCCTTGTCCAGTAGCCTAATGGAGTTCTAGGCAGAATGAAGAGCAAACAGACAAGCTATGATCATTTCATATTTGCATTAAAGATGTTCCCCATGGAACAAGTTCAAGTTTAACCTCTTTTCAGGGGTGAAAAAGAAAACTAATCTTAGACTTGCTAATCATTAATAATTATGGGAGCACTAAGCAGACATTATACTGAATATGAATACTTGATAAAACCAGACTGTCTTCTGCATAATTTGGATGAGGCCAAAGAACCTTGTGTTTCCAATGGGCTATGTTTAGTTAATTTATGAATTAAATAAGGGAAGTAAGAGGGGTGGAAAAAAAAGGATAAATATAGCCAAGCTTTCATCTATAAATAACATCAAGCTAATTTTTCCCATGAGGAAAGTGGTGAGGATGGCGTAAGATCTGTAACCTTTATTAAAGCATTGACTGTGTTTAACAAGCATTATTCATATTCAACTTCAAGAGAGCTGAAATGGAGTTTTTCACAGCTTGGATTCCAGAAGTCACATTTCTTAGGGATACTATGGATTCTCAGACTGTATATAACTGATACAGATAGCAATTAACTTATCAAAAGAAGTCTCAGAAGGCTGATGTGCTGCAGGACATAAGCATCTGTAAACTTCTGTCTCAATCCACTGACCATTCAAATTGTTCCCAGCAATTTGTCTTGTAATTCAGATTTTGATCACTGATAGTATTTTTCTTCCCTGCTTAGGTACAGGTCCCCTCTGTATCTTTCAGTCCATAGAACCCAAACATCAATAAAGAAGAAAACTCAGTATAATTTATCATCTAATTTTATACTTCAGGCTGCATATAGAGGCCACAGAGGGTCTTCCCGTATGTACAATACCCCTATGTGGTAAATGGGAAGATGCCATTTATTCTCCAGTATTGAAAACTCACCAACATCTCCAAATCCTTTGAGCTACTTAACCAAAACCTGCCATTAAAAAACAAATTCTCACATTCTGTGATTTTTCTGCTGCAAAATAAATGAACATATTTTGTAGGCATTTTTCTAAGTATTTTGTGAAAATGCCCTTTTCCCCTCTCCTTTAGTTATACTCAGTTTGCTAATAAAGTACTAAACATTTATTCATTTAATACTTAAAATTAATCTGAATGCAGGTTTAGACATTAAAATCTTTTATGGAGATGTGTAAATGTTGTAGCTATGGCATTCTACATCGTGGATACCTATTTTGCTTCTTTCAGTCTAGAAGCTTATTCAGAATGGTCAAAACCCCATTTTGCTGTCATTGATCCACAGAAAACACAGCAAAACTGGCATTTAAAGTAATATTACTGAAAACGCAGATTCCAATGTAGAGGGTGCACTTAATGCCATGTTAAACTCTTCATTATTTCATTTTGTTGCCATAATGTGATATTTCTTCCTGTTCTAACATACATCCTCATACTGAGAGGGCTTTTCTCCTTTTCATCCTCCACAATCTTAGAGTACTAACTCACTAAACTTGAGTACATTTTTGTCCAGGTTTATCTCTACACACTGAAAGCTGCAGCATGAATAAAACACATATAAAAAGCATGAAAAAATGAATAGTCACAAGCAATGTTCAGGTGTCAAGTGCCAACTCAAAACATCTTGTTAGCAATCGTCCACTTTCAATTAAATCTCCCAGCACATGCACACATGCGTACACCAAGAAAAACCCTCAAACTCATTTTAATTCTGTTGACTGGTAAGTAAAATACAGTAAGCCATTAAATCAATTTCACTCAATTAGCTGCACATGGGTTTCATGTTGCATTTAAGCTACTTGAAAGGCCTGAAGGTAAGTTTAAAGACAGAAAGCATCAGGACAACAAATTAGAAGCATCTAAGAAGACTTTACAAATTAACATCTTCTGTTTTACCAGTAATACTTAGAAATATCATCTGCTTGAAGTTACCTGAGCTCCTACAAAATATATGTTCTAGTAATGTTTCCCCATTATCTTAATCTATTACAAATAAAAAGAATATATATACATATGAACTTATACATTAGGTAGCAAAGTAGGAAGAGCCTATGAAAATGTGATTTTTATGGTGGCAGCAAATACGTGATTACAAAGAGATAATGAACTTGCAGTGAAACTCTATAGATAGATAGACTTTAAACTGACGAGCAGTTTTTCACAAACATTTTTCTTTCAGTAGCTAAACAAATGTAAAAGCTTCTGCTTTTCCATAAATGGGCTATTCCCATTAAGGTTTATACAGCAGCAGCAGCTGTAAACCAGCTATTTTCTTGCTAAAAAGTCAGCAGGAAATCAATTCCATCCTTCACTGAGAGCCTCTCCTTACGTTAAGCTGAGGCATAACGTGGCAGACATGGTGATATCTACTAATCCTTGTATTAGTGGATATGTCATCGATGATAAAAGTGTCCTTACTTGCATGTTTTATGTGGATTAATTTTTAATTAAATTCTAATTAAAATGTAATTAAATTATTAGTAACTTGATGCCAAAATTATTTCAGGAGAAAGTTAGCTTTCAGTCCAGTTAGAAGGATTAATGTGGTCTGTAGGACCAGAACCTTACCTACAGGCTTTACAGGCTTTAACTCAACATGTTCCTGGGGGGGCTGTCGGTAGGAGTATGTGTCAAGTCCACCTATGAAATCAACTGAAAATACAACAGTTCCAGAAATGAACAAATGGAAATGAAAATATGTCAACTTAAAAAGAAATATGGACAAATTAAGTTAAAAAGGATAGTAATTGCATGCACAGGTTTGCCTACAAGAAATAAACCAATGGGTAACGATGCTGTGGAAACTGTTCACAGGAGGCTCTGTGCTCTGCCTGCCTTGAGGTCCATCTAGCCCTGTGTCTGGCAAGACAGGCTGGCTGGTGGCTGACCAGACACACGCTCTTGCCAGTGTGTGTGTGAAAAGAACGTTTACAGATCTGCAGAATGCGTAAACAGAAACCACGGTGGGGAAAGGTAGCTGCTTCTCTCTAAGGCAATCTCAGCATATAATCTCATATAATATTTCATAATTCAGAAGTGGTTTTGAAGAAATTTAGGAAGTGGAAACAGCTTAGCTCATGAGCCTAATTTCACCTAAATTCTTACAACTCAATAGATTCTTAGGAATGTACCGCACCAACAAAAAACAAAGGTATCCACTGAGTTATAAATCAAGTGGTGAGAACTGAATGTGAAAAAGCTGCATCTGCTTCATCTCTAGATGAGCTGTGAGGACAGAAAGCAGTTTCAGAACCCTTCCACTTTCTCTGAAGATTTCTGTCAGAGATATCTGCACTTAAAGAAGCTGTACGCTGAAACTATCCCAGAAATCTTAAAAGCATGTTCATGGAGGAGGTTATTTTTCTGGCAATTTAGAAGGGCTTTTTGCAGACCTGTGCAGAGCTGAGAAATTCACAACACATTAGGATTCTTTGGTCACATGGAAAGCAACTGCCCTATTTTGCTTATATTTGTTACATGCGCAAGTCCATGGGACCTGATGAAATCCATCCGTGGGTCCTGAAGGAGCTGGCAAAGGAAGATGCTAAGCCACTGTCCATCTGTTGTGGTTTAAGCCCAGGCATAAATTAGCCACAGTGTTTGCTTGACCACTCCCCTCCCCCTTGCCCCCCC
>JAOEHX010027301.1:0-22416 GCA_025448015.1 Bolborhynchus lineola | reverse complement strand
ACTGCCAGCAATAATCCTTAGGAGCTGTATGTAAAACTTATTTTTTCCAGCTAGTGCTGGTTTATGATGAGCTCCTTGCAAAGCAGGAAAAGCAGATTTGGCCATAACGTGTGACAAACTGCTGGAGTGTTTGAAAAATGAAACCAAAAGGTGCTAGGGAGTTGTGAGATGCTTGAAAATGAAACTGCAATTTTGAGTATCTGAAGTTATGAACTGACTCCTAATTCCCACGCTAGCAGCTCCCTTGCCTTGGGTTTGTGTAGTTTGTATGTTCTAGATGACAATTAGAGGCAACAAATAAGCTTGTGTCCTGGCCCCTGGCAGGCCAACCCCAAAACGTTCATGTTGGGATCAAGGGCTGATGTCTACTTCCATACTAAGCAGGAGAGGTGGAGAGACCAGCTGGTCCTTCTGAACTGACAGGAGAATTTGGGCCTCCTCTGGCAGATGGTCACAGTTGTCAAAAGAGGAGAATGGTTTTGACCAAAACCCACTCTTGGTACCTTCCCCGGTAACTCTGCTCCTTCACCCAGCCAAAGGTGCAGGGGGGGGATGCTCTCCCCTCCACAGCTCCTGGGGGCTGCACTGCTCCTTACAGTCACCTGAGAGCTCCCACTGCTTGCTGTGCTGCGGAGGGGTGCATGTTGTGCTCTCCACCCAGCGGGTGCGAGTTGGGACACCGTGCCCATGGCTGATTCACCACGGTCTCAGCTGGGGTTGTTCCTGGTTTAATGTTTGCTTTAGTGATGCTGGATGTGTTATATTTTAGGAGGACTGATCATCAGGGTGCTCAGAGCTTTGTGGTTTTTACTACTAACTAAAGCTAAATAAACAGAGTTCCTTTTCTGGACCTTACAGCTCTAAGATTTGGCTAAATTTCCCAAGTGTCACTGTGCTGCATTCAATGGCATTATGCTGTCTGGCATTTTGGCATCCTTCCTTGTCCTTCTTTCTTCCCAGATCTCTCCTCTGCTGAGTAACCCCTCGTAACCCTACTCTCTCAGGCAAATGTGCCTTTTTACCCATAACCTGCTTAGTTTTTATTCTTTCTCTTCCTCGCACAGCTCCTGGGCCAGGGATCCTCTCCGAGCTGCCCCTGGTCTCTCCAGAACTGTGCTGCCTTTCTCCCTTTCCCTCAGTGCCTCAGGTGCCCAGGAAATCCCCCTTTGTTAGGGCATGCCCAAATCCCTTGTCCTCTTCCTTCTAACATCCATGGAGGACATCACCTACTGCATACAGCACAAAGCCAAACCCGCAGAGCAAACTAACCACCAGCCACTGTGCTGCCAACCGGAGCCTGGATTAAGGCAGGACTTTCCCTCCTGTATCCCCTCCTTCCACAGTCTCCCCAATCTCCCTTTGCCTCAGGGGCCTGTCTCACATGGCCCCGGCTCAGACTCCAGCAAAGCACAGCTCTGAAGCGGCATGCATGGCACACACCACTGTTTTGGAATAAGGCACGGCATTTTGGCTGATGTCCCACAGTATTCCCCATCTTTGCACAGAGCTGGAGCTCCTGCACTGCGTGGTGTGCTGGAAGGTGATTGGGTTTGGGGCATCAGCACTGAACAGGGGTTTGATTAAAACATCCCTGTTTCATGGTGAAAACTCCGCTGGACGCTGTGATTTGCACTGTGATGAATGTGGACTGGGAGCTGCAAATAGGGCATTTCAGAATCAGTAAGGAAGAGGAAGCTGAAATTCCCCCTTTATCCTTTGATTTCATCCTGGAGAGCTTTCACACATGCCACTCTGGAGCTTGTGGAGCTCTTGCTGCTGGAGTATTGGGGCAGGACCCCGGGATGCTGGTCTCCTTGCTGTGGTGGAGAAACCTCACCGTGGGCTCTCTTCTCCACACAGAAATAACAAAACCCCACTGAAATTCACCTTCCTTCTGTACTCCTGGGTCATGGTGAACCTCGTGTTGTACTGGCAGAGCAATCAGTAATGCATAATGCTGCATGAATAGCTACCAAAAGCCCAAAACCGCCAGCAGTGGTTGGCTGGGTGTGTCAGGAGTGACACAGCCAGAGCTGCTCCTGCCTTGGAGCGGCCTGATAAGCTGCCAGGTATTTCCAAGACTCTCCCAGCTCTGTTTTCTGTGGTTTCCATGAGTCCCTCCCTCCCGTAATTGTCCCATCCACACTTTGGAGCTCTGCTGTGGCTGGGACTCATCCTTCCTGCACAGGCAGCTCCTCAGACAGCAGCTCCTCTGCCTTAATTGGTCCGTGAGGTGCTGGCAGGAGGTGCTGTCTTGCTGGAAGCTCCTAAGAACTGTCCTGGGTCTGCTGCTGCCCTCCTGGAGCACAAATCCAGGCTCAGGGGAATGTGCGGTGCATCTTTTCTTGACAAGCGTGTTCTCAGGGTGAGCAGCAGCAGTTTAGTGCACGCTCCTTTAATAACTACCTGCGGAAGGAAATGCAGCTTCGGGCGGAAGGGCAGCACTGCCTTGTTGCAGTCACAGGCTTTGACTGGCAGGCAAAGATAACGGCACCGGGCTGCTGCATAATCAGATGCTGAGGCAGAGCATCTTTCACCTCTGCAGCGAGGGTGTGGGCTGCGATCCAGCCATTCCCTCAGCCAGCCGAGCCCGGGGATTACTCAGAGCACAATGGCCCGAGCCCAAAAGCAGCACAGATCACCGTAGAAAGCCGGCACGAGTCAGCGCTCACACCCAACAGTGACCAGCGGCACGCTCCGGGGAAGCTGCTTCATTCTGTTTGCATCCTGCATGCAAAGGAGCCAAAACCACACCTGCACCACGTGCTCGACTGCCACGGCATCACTTCTGAGGGCTGCCAAGCTGATAACAGCAGCAAAGCCCAAATAACCCATGCGCACTGGAGTTAGGCTCCCAGCACAGCTGCTGCGGAGATGCTTGCTGTTCTCACGTGGTTTATCACAGGGTGTCTCCTCTAACCCTGTATTTCTGCAGAGCCAATACCTGCTCCCTTCACTCTCCCATCTCTTTACCTACCACATCTAATACGTAGTTTTCTAACAAGATTATGTTCATGTCATCTTAGGAAGGCCTGTATATCTAGCCTTGGTCTTCTGCAGCAGCGCTTCTAACCTCACTGGAGCTGCTTGTATAGCACGCCCAGGTTTCAGCTATATTATATATTATATATTGTACAAATTTGCTTTCCCAATGAGCTTTCATAGCAGTAATTAGTTTAAAGAAACCAAGGGTGCATGAAGTGGAGCAGAGGCAGCTTGGCTTGGGCTGTTTGCCACAGTCTATTGCAAACAGCTCCTCAGAGCATCTCTGCCAGCAAGGCACAAGGCCAGAAAGCAGGGAGTCCTCCAGACCTGCCTAGCTGTCAGGCTTCACCATTCCGCTTGCTGCCCATGGCAATGTTTCTGACCAGAGGACGCCTCTTCCCTTCAGCTGGGCAACATGCAGGCCACGGTGCTGGGCCCGCATGCGCCTTGGAAATGGGTAATCTGAGTTTTGTAACCGGTGCTCAGTAAGTGCCTTTATGTAAGCAGGTGAGGTTGGTCACTCAGGGTCAGGCCACATGCAGCAGAGCCCACATGCCAGCAGGAGCAGGGCGCACCCAGGAGATGCTTGTCCCAGCGCTCCTCCTATTTCCAGCTACTCAGAGCCAAGCCAGGTGAATACAACAGGCTGCAGATGGCTGACAAAGTCCATTCTTTTTCTTCTTCCTCATGCAGATTTCCCCTGAGCTGCGCTGTTGTTATTGGGCAGAAAATAGAGCAAGATATTTGTTAACTGTCCAAGGAAGGA
Source organism: Bolborhynchus lineola (assembly GCA_025448015.1). Classification (NCBI taxonomy): domain Eukaryota; kingdom Metazoa; phylum Chordata; class Aves; order Psittaciformes; family Psittacidae; genus Bolborhynchus; species Bolborhynchus lineola. Next base: position 18,665 of record JAOEHX010027301.1, on the reverse strand, counting down.
AGCCAGAGAAGCCAGCAGGAGCGGGCACCCCCTTTAACAACCCTGGCCGAAAGCGGGGTGCTCCCCTGGGGCGGCAGCAGAGCCTGGGGCAGCTCACCCATCACCACGGGCAGGGGGGATGAGTGCACTGCTGAGAGGACAAGACACAGCCCTGCTGCACCCCCGAAATGTGGGGGACCCTGAAGGGCCCAGGCCTGGCTGACAGTCCCACCACCTGCACAGGGGGCTGGAGCCAGGCAGGGATGGGTGTCTAAGACTCCACCATCACCCCAGTGCTGCAGGATGTGGTGTTTTCATGCGGCATTTGACTAACCTCTTCTTACAGCCGAGCGAAGACAAGGGGGGTTTAGTGCAGCGGTGGCCTCTGTTTCACGCAGCCCCTCCATGCAGCTGCCTCCCGGCAAGATGGCACGCAGTGTCCCCTCCGCTCTGGGGGCAGGCTGATCTGTGGTGCTGCCAGGCTGCAGAGCTCCGCTTGCCATCAACCACCAACAGCGCTGCTGGCAGAGCAGCTCTGGGGGTGTGTTGCTAAAGATACACGCCTGGGCACGGGGCATTCTGCCGAGGCACCTTCAGCACCCCGTGGCCGTCTGTCTGCTCCCTTGCCCCCAGAAACCACAGGCCACGGCTAAAACAAGGCCAGGGACCCCGTCAGCCTCCTCTGCCTTTCCCTGTTTCCAGCATTATGAATATTCTCAGAGCCTTTTCTGTCCTTGTTTCACACTGAGATCTGACAGGATGGGATTGTTGGAGAGCTGCAGCCCACACTTGAGCCAGCTCAGCTCGGAATTTGGAAGTTGATATGGGGTCAAATTCTGTACAGCAGTAGCTCTGTTGGGTGCTGTGAGAGCAATCAGGCTGTGCACTCAGCTGGCGAGCCCTTGCTTTGGTTTGTGCTGGTTTTCTGAGATCAGCATTATCAGCGACTGCATTTACTCTTTTGCCTGAAACTGGCAAAATGTTTATCATATGTTATATATTCAGGGCTCAGCTTTAGCCTTTGGTGATGGGCAGCACTTCCCAGAGAAGCAGCAGCCTCTGAGCAGCCCAGTGCAGCACTGCTGCAGTCCAAGAGGGGACTCCAGCAGAGGAGGGCTGGAACAGCAAGAGAAGCCTTCACAGGGAAAGTGGAGAAGCTATAGCACGGTTCCTGGTTATCACCCAAGCAGTATTTGACTGGGGTACCAGAACCATCATGACTACCACTGTGAAAACGGCTGCAGGCACTTTACTCCTATGGAAGTTGCCCATCATTCAAATCAGGAAAGCTCCACTGGGGTATCACAAGGTAGTGGAAAAAAGGCTTTAAACCCATCAGAAGGCAGCCGAGCATCACCTCCTCACTTTCTGGTTTGCCAAGCCATCCCAAGGAAGAAATGGTTCAAAGACTGACAGGAGGGGCTTCAACCCCATCAGACCAGGGGGTGGGGCCCAGGGATGCTCAGTGCTCTCTGGTGGGGTGCATATCTCCAGCCATGGGCACTGCAGTGTGGGGGGGACGTGGCCCAAGGTGTGCTGGGAAGAGGCATGAAACCGCTGCTCTGCTTTTACACAAGATTTTGGATTTAGCTATAAACACAAAAACATTTGGAGGAATGGTAAATGCTCCATCCCTGGCAGTGTTCAAGGGCAGGCTGGGCAACAAGGTCTAGAGTGAGGCATCCCTGCCTGTGGCAGGGGGCTCAGAACTAGATGATCTTAAGTTCCTTTCCAACCCAACCCATTCTGAGACTCTGTGATTCTGTTTGCAGCTGACGGGTGAGCAGGGCAGCGCACTGGGATCCCTGAGAATGCATCCCTAGCTGAAGCACTGTGCAATCTTGCTCTGACCACCAGCCCCGGGGCCGCAGAGCCAGCGCTGCTGGCAGCACGGCCAGTGTTCATCGGCATCACCCTGCTGCCAAGAAATACAGCCTATGAGCTTGCAGGGCTGCGGCTGCGGCGCCTGCACATGCTGGGGAGCTGTGCATTGTTTACTGTAAATATCTCCATAGAAACTCCTTCTCTGGGGCTGAAGATGTGGATCTTGCTGCTGCGGTGAGCGCGCTTTCTGCTCCCGGCACAGCTCCACCAGCAGCCTCATCGGCTCCCGCAGCAGAACCATTTGGCAGGAAATCAGACTAATGCACCCCCCCGTCCTCCCGAAACTGTGTGGAATTGAAAATGCTAAATTAACTAAATCATTTTAAATGTGCAAGCACTGTAATTATGAGGGGAGGCAAAGTATAAAGCTGCCTGTTCCAATGTTTTCAGGCTATAATTCTTGAAACCGTCCAGTAAAATGCAGCAAGCTAAGAAGCAGAGAAACTGCACCAACAGAGACCTGCTCCAGACTCTAAAATGGCACTGTAAACACTCAGGAGTTTCAAAGGGCTCCTCCAGAGGCAGAGGTAAACTCAGAAACAGCTGAAATGGTTGAATTCTCAACCAGTCCTTGGGCAAACACAGTGTCCCAACTGCTATGAAACAGCAGTTGCTGAGTTGAGTGTGATAAAAGTGCCTTGCTGCCTCTTGGATGTGTTTGACCCAACCAACAGCCAAGAGGGTACATAAAGGAAAACAGATGAGAATTACGAGAAGTCCTACAGAAGCAAAGCTTGTCATTGAACTGAGAAGTAAGTTTTGGCCAAGGGGCTGCACTGGGAAAAGGAAGGTAAAAGCAGGAAATTTGATGAGCAAAGCGCAGCCTTGGGTGTCAGAGGGTGTTAGGTGCTGCAGTGTTACAGTGGGATAATGAGGGAAAAATGCAAAAACTGAGGGTGGGAGAGGGAGCCAGCCGGCATCCCAGCTACTTAGGAGGCAGTAGGAGAAGGCACAGTCCACTTCTCCTTTGGAGTAGCTTCCTTAAAAGAAAGGAAAATAGCTATGGTCCTGCATCACAGTTTCTTCCTCTCCTGCTGTCCCAGGGTCAGGACAAGCCTTGGGGACAGGCAGGATCCCCAGGGCAAGGGGCAAAGCCAAAGAAGCATGTAACCCTCTTCCTTGGGTTACATGGCCAGGCAGCTGCCATGACATTGTGCCTCACCATCCCCACACTTTGCAGGGGATTACATCTGAGAGACTGCTTTCCTGTGTTAGAACATCACATTTCACCATATGGAGAGAGAAAACAGGGAGCTTGAAATGCAATAGCCCACAGCAGTGCTGCACTGCTCTACCAGGCTGCTCTGGCATGACAGCTTTAAAGATGCTACCATGTGGCAGCCCTGAAGTGACCTTTTAATTCTGCCTCCCTCTGTTTAATTACTTCTCTTTTTAATATCTCCGGATTGTATCTGCTCTGGAGCCTCAGTTGCATCCTCTCCTGTTCCCATCCTCCTCCAACTGCCCCCACTTCCCTCCAGCAGCTGCTCTCCCAGAGCTGGGATTTCCACATGCCATGCATGCCTCCAGACCTCGCTGGGGAGCCAGAGCTGCCCAGTGCACAAGGTCACCCCACACAAGGGCTCAGTTAAAAATAAAGCAGTAAGTAACAATAACAGCAAGTTTTGGCCTTGCACCAGTGCCCGCTGTAGATCATGAGCTTGCCTTTGCCGCAGTGTGGAGCAGGAGCTGGCCCAGGACACAGGTCCTCCACAACAAGCATCTCCATCTGAGCCTGATAGCCATCTCGCACCATCCCCATCCTTCCACCTCAGCAGTTACCTCCACGGGACAAATCCTGCCTGCAAGTCCCTGGGCTGGTTGCTGACAAGCAGTGGACAGAAGGGAAAGGAGGAAGGTGAGATCCATGGAGAGGCTTCTCTGTGCAGCCTGCAGAGCGGCCCTACCACCCTTGGTGCCACCACCCACTGCGGAAGCACCTGGAACCCAAATGCTCCTTGCCCAAGGGAATGGCAGCCCCCCACAGCGCTGTGTCCATGTAGGGGTGCCAGGCAGAGGGGGCTGCAGCCCAGGCTCCTGCAAGCTTTGGGGAGAGCTAAGTGGCACCCCTTCATCAACGTCATGTCACTCCCTGCTCCTCATGGTGCCAGAAGCATCACCAGAACAGCAGGGCCCTGTGTCCTGGTGCTCCTTGGGCACCAGGGACGAAGGTAGATCTGGCAGGATGTGTTGGGGCAGTGGCAGATGCTGCTGTGAGCAGCTCAGTGGGCGTAGCAGACACCAACCCTTATTCTTGCCATGTCCCCATGTCCCTGCCAGCCTGGGGCAGGGGAGATGAGATAGGTGTGGCTGCTTTTAATGTGGTTCTTTGTGGTTCTTTGGGGTTTCCCCCTGATCAACACAGGCCTACAGCGCAGAAATTAAGCCTAGCTGGGCTTCTGCTGAAGGCTGTGTAGCAGCAAGCTTCCCCAGGCTGGTCCCTAGGCATGTCCAAATGTGAATCTGCACCCCCAGGAGGTGCCTCCCCAGCCGTCCCGTGGGTCTCAGTAGAGCCAGCCCTGCAGTCTGCTGCCTCCAGGAATAAGTTTCTCCTCTTCACGAGCCGCATCAATGTTGACAGCATTACACATACCCTGTATTGCAAATACATTTATTTGTGGGCCCAGCCTCCCTCTCATCAGGTACTAATGAGGTTTTTGTATATAGCCACAGTGCTTTGTGTGGCAGATGGTGTTGGGTTAGATTTGGATTATTCTTGTTCTGCTGGTTCGTCTCTCAAATGTGCTAACTCATGTGCAGCTTGGCTGTGCTTATTGCAGGAGCTCCATCAAGAACCCCTTCAAAACACACCTGCATGAATGTTTGCTGGGAGCTGCACCTTTGTCTGGAATGGAGAGCAGTGCTTTCTGCATACTGAAAGTAGTTTTTCAGCCCAGCTGCTCCTGGACAAATGAGGCACTTGGACAATACTGATTTTCATTTCTGCTAAAAATAAACAGGTTTTATTGTACCTTGTGATTCCCTTGCCTGGAAATCAGTGTCAGGGGTAGGCCATCAGCGCCGTGCCCAGCTCTGGCACCAGGGCAATCAGCGCATGTGCACTCCCTCTGCTGGCACGTACTGCATGGGCAGAGCACAAGACTGTAGGTCCTGCAGAAACACACCACTGCTCTTTGGTTTGGGGCACAATATAGATGCTAGGGAATTCCAACTCTTCTTTCTCTTTTGCCTTTAAAAAGAAAAGAAAACATCATCCTGCACCACCCTACTTGAAGCGTGGCTGCCAAGCAACTTTGCTTTGCTGCCCGACAGAAAACACCCGCAGCGTGTGACAAAGCTGGCCTGTCCATGGCAGCGCTGTGCCTCCTCCTCACTGGCTTTGTCTCCAAACGCTGTGACACTTAAACTTGGCACTGGGGAAAGCTGTGAAGGAGATGCCAGGCAGTGGCCGAGCAGGAGCACAGAGGGGAGGAAACCCCCGTGGCATGGGGTGTTGGGCATGGTGTGCCATGCCGCAGGCTGCACCAAGAGGGACAGGCTCCACAGCCAGCTGCTAACATCTGGGGCAGCGTGAGGATGTAAGGGTGCCTGGTCCCACCGCTGCAGGGGGGCCATGTGCTTGCTGCACATGCAGGCAAGGTCTGTGAGATGTGAGGAGGCACAGTAGGGACAAACAGGATCCAGTGGTCTTCTAGGCCAGTTTGGTTCTTGAACCAGAGTAACCAGAAAGCAGTGCCTCTTTGCATACATTACAGAAAGGGAGGGGTCAGGTACCTAAGAGAAGATCCCTGTGTGGGGTTGTGGACGGACCCTTTTCCACCCTCAGCTCGGCCTGACAGCATGTGGGGTGACCATGGTTCCTGGCCTTCATCCCTCTGGGAGCAGCCAGTCCTTGCTGGGGCTGACATGAGTGTGTTGCCTCATAGGATGGAGGTGAGGTGTGAGCATGACCACTATGAGAGACAACAGCTGACAGCCTGTGTCCTTCCAGCAGGCACCTCACCTTCCAGTGTGACCATTCCCGCATCCTGTTCGATGTCTGATGGCTCATCTCTCAGCTGATTCATTGGGCTGCTCAGTGCATTCATGGGATTCTTGTGGCAGAGTCCTTATTTTACTTTGGTTACTGCTGCTCCCAACTTGGAGAATGGCTTACTCAGTCTCACAGACCTCATCTGTCGCAGAGCTACTGCATGTTGTAATTAATTCATACTCAAATCGTGGTAACAAAGGCATTGGTCTTGTCAATAACATGTAAAAATAGTATTTTCCCAATCTAGAAAACAATTAAGATATCTGAACTCTAAGCTCTATTTTTTCAGGGCCTATTAAAACTGCTGCAAACTGATGGGTACCCTTCAGGACCTGGGAACCCCTGTAGATAGGTCCACCTTGGAAAGAGCTGTTGCTGTTGGAAACCTTGAGGCTATGCTTTGCTTTTTGTTTTGCTTCCAGCTTGAATACTGACGGTTAAATATGTGAGAATTTGAGAGGTTTGGTTCCCAAAAGGCGCTTCTATTCAGACAGGCACAGTGAGACGTGCAAAACACTGGTACAGATTCTTGGGAGATACAAGTCCCTCCAAAACCGCTTTAAATAGGCTGTCCCTCACTGTCCTGCTTCCCTCCCTGAGCTCCCCAGTAATGATTTGCCTTGTACAGATACCAGCCTTGCTCTGCAGGCTCCTGGGCCTGTGTTTCCCAGCTGAGCTGGCAAAACTGATCAGCAGGTTTTGTGCAGGTCCCTGGGAAGCCACAGCAGCAGCTCATTAGCATGCAAGCAACCAGACTCCTCATGAATTATCACTCTAAGATGCTAATGCCTGTGCTAGGTTTGAAGTGGGGACCCAAGCACCCAGGGCCTCAGAACCCCTGGTGATCACCCAAGCCCATCTCATCTCCTTTCCTCCATCCACCTCTCATTTGAAATCACTTTTTGGCTCCTGCCACCACAGCTCACAGTCACTTCAGGATAAGCATCTTATTTGTTATCATGCATTCCAGGTTGCTCAGTCTGAGAGGGAGGACAAACTTCTTCTGCATCAAGAGATAGCTTGCTGCTAGGGTCACATATCTTTCCAGGCAACTTTTCTTCTGTGAAGGGAACCAGAAACTCATCCGAGACTGCTTGACTTTGATTGCATAAGTCACCTCTACTTTAAAAACAAGCAAATATGCCCATTTAAAAGGAAACTTCCTGAAGACAGTCATAAAGCAGCCTATATAACTGGAACAAAGCAATGTTCCAATGCTCCAGGGCCCTGGGTAGTCTCTCTGGTCACTCTATTTGTATTATAATTGGTCCATTATGTTTCAGTTTTTGCAGGCTGAGTAGCAAGATAAGAGGCACTCTCGATTGTGTGTGGAGGTGAACTTCAGACACACACCAAGCAATATCTCCATGGGAATTCTGCAGACTGCACAGCAACAGCCTCTGCTTCCTGCACGAGAGCCAGCCTGCTCCCCAAAATGCTTCCTGCACCAGCACAGCCATGGAAACCAGGTGGGAAAGCACCAGAACAGGCCTGCAGGCTGTCTATGCTGTACAATACATGCTCAGAGAGAGTCCTACCGTGCAAAGCATAAAGGACTATTGTGAAAAGAATCTGCTGGCCCAAAACATGTGCTAGAACTTAATGAAAGCTAAACCCAATTCACAGGGCTGCATTAGCCAGATTAAGTATATCTCATCACACTGCAGGCTCCACAGAAAGAAGTCAGGGGGCAATTTTCTTTACTCCTACGCAGGCAAAGTCAGAAGGACCTGCAGTAAAAGCAGCTGATCTGCTTCAGCATAAGCATGGAGCAGATCAGCTCCATAAAACCAGCCTGGTATGGTCCCAGAGCTTGACCATTAGGCAGTGTTTCAATGCCCAGAGGTTTTTTTCCATTCATGGGAGAAGCCAAGGCATGGGGTTGGGTAGCTGTGGTGCAGCGCTATTTGCAGTGGCTGCTGGCACTGCTGCATCGCCGGCCATTGCAGGAGCCTGCCGGAGAGAGCTGCGTCGCGGTGTGCCCCAGCTCACTCAGCTCCTATGGACCACTGCTCCTGCCTGCTTGTTCTCCTTCTCTGCCTTGCTTTTCCATCAGCAGTCTCCCCCCTCTCCCAGTGGCATCCAATGCCTTCCCTAAAGTATTTGAGAAAATCCTGCAGACCATAGGGCTCTGTTTCTCCAAGTTAGCCTGCTAGTTGAGAAAAGCCCTTATGATTTTGCTATATGATATGGTACTTAATTGCTTCCCATCTAAGCTAAATAAAGGCATCCTGTACAACTGCCAGCTTTAACCCCTCAAGGAATGGCTATTACATATTGCTGTGGTGCAGACATGGACCAAAGGTTGAAGTCCTTATCCAGGTACAGCCAGCGCTTTGATCCCAGCAGGAATTTTGCCCAAGCATCTTCTAAGAGTCTCATAGATTGTTCTCAGTGAAGCTCCACAGATATTTCACATCAGGATAAACCTAAATTGAAAACACAGGTAAAACCTGAGTGTTGAGACTGAAGAGCAAATGGAACTAGGAAGAGAAATGCAAAAAGAAGTCAGACAGTAATAAGTGCAGGCAGCTGTTGTCATGATGAATACCACATGCCTGTAATGAGATGGTCTTAAGGTCATTGCCTGTTCATGCTTTATAATATAACAGTGGAGACAAGAGGAGGCTGAGCTTGAGGGCACCTGGAGGAGGTATGTTTTCTACTCTGGATCTACATGAGAACATAGACAAAATTTATTCTAATTCAAGCAATGACAAATAACTTGACCCCAGTGTGATTACGGAAAATGTATCTCACCCTATGCCAAGGCCAGGCTAGCACAGCATGTTACACAACCTCTGGCTACAGAGCCAGATGCTCCAGGAATTGAATTTGCCAATGCTCTGGAAAGCCAGTTAATGGGAATCTCACACCCAGTGTTGAGAGATGTAAATAAGACTATGGGCCTGAACTTTCATATTTAGTTTCACTATTGCCAGATCTGTTGCTGCAGTAGATTGCTCATGCTTGTAACTGGCCACCATCCAGCATCTCTGGGACACTGAATGGAGAAGCAGGACCATTAAAGCAGCATTGCTAATTATAGCCTATGGTTAATGCTATGGCCTCTGAGTTACTTGTTTTTAACAGCTGATGAGGGCAAAAGTTATAGGTCTGGCTATGAGAGGCCCATGAAGCCATAAGCATCTCCTGTGAGAATCAGCTATGCAATTCAGAGGAAGTGATTTTAAAGCAGCACATTTGACCCAGGAGCCTTAGAGCTTCATACCGTTCCAGGAACAGGCTCTGGGATAGCCTGGGCCACAATGGGGGAGCCTGTGCCCTTTTCAAGACTTTCCACTTGCTCTTAAGGCTCATTTAAAGAAAAAATTATATGGGGAAGCACATTATGGTTGCCTTTAAAGATACCTTTAAAAACACTGTGAACAAACTCAGGGGTGTATCTGTGGTGAATATCAGCTTGTATACAAGTGACCTGCCCAGTTCCTCTAGTGCTGATCAACACTATGTCCCTAGTTAATTATTTTACCACTCTATTAGTAGGTAAGCACAAGTGTTTTGACCTTGCTGTAAGTGGTATTTTATTTCCCTCCTACAGCTTGATAGAGCTTGGGTCAAGATGTTGTCATGCGGGTCTGACTGCGGTGCTGAAGGGACAGGATGCTGGCTGGCACAGAGCAGAGGCTGGTGCCCAAAACCACAGTCCAATGCATATCTCAGCACACAGAGCATGCCTTGTGACACGCAGGAGCTGAGCTGCTGCAGCACCCTGTGTTAAGTTAGCAGCCATGCTTCAGGCTCTGGTTGGCAGCTCTAAGGAATTAAATCACTTTATTTTCCAGTGAAATTATCCATTGCTGGTGATATCAGGAGCTGGGATTAGCAACACTGCATGCACATGTGCATATGCATGCATGTATTTACCACCAGCCTTCCCCTTTTTACAGTGTTATCCCATCTGTACAGTGAGGGAGAACTGCATGGGACATGCATGCCTGAGCTCGAGCAGGCATGCTTGAGACATCAAGGTGTTAGCCGTAGTTTGACAACTCTCAAGGTTAATTAATCACAGAAACATAGAATGGCTTGGGTTGGAAGGCATCTTACAGATCATCTGGTTCCATCCCCCCTGCCACGGGCAGGGACACCTTCCACTAGAGCAGGTTGCTCAAAGCCCCATCCAGCCTGGCTTGAACACTGCCAGGGATGGGGCAGCCACATCTTCTCTGGGCAGCCTGCACCAGTGCTTCACCACCTTCACAGGGAAGAATTTTTTCCAAATATCCAATCTAAATCTATCCTCTTTCAGTATAAAACCTTTCCCTCTTGTCCTATCACTACATGCCCCTGTAAAATGCCCCTCTCCAGATTTCTTCTAGGTCCCCTTTAGGCACTGGAAGCTGCTTATAAGGTCCCCCTGGAGCCTTTTCTTCACCAGGTTGAACAAGCCCAGCTCTCTCAGCCTGTCTCCATAGCAGAGGTCCTCCAGCCCTCTGAGTGTCTTCGTCGCCTCCTCTGGACTCGCTCCAAAAGGTCCACATCCCTTTTGTGTTGAGGACATCAGAACTGCACACAGTGCTTCAGGTGGGGTCTCACAAGAGCAGAGGGGCAGGATCACCTCTTTCAACCTGCTGGTCACACTCCTTTTTGATGCAGCACAGCACAGCACATGGTTGACTTTCTGGGCTGCATGTGCACACTGCAGCTCATGTTGAGGTTTTTGTCAACCAATGCCACCAAGTCCTTCTCCTCAGGGCTGCTTTCAGTCCAGTCTTCCTTAATTCCCTCTCTTAATTCTGTATAGTCCCAATGGGCTTTGTTTTGATAATAAAAAAAAGTTTTTCTTATTAAACTACAGATCTTGAACTAAATAATTGTGCTTATTTTTCTTCTTTTGCTTCTACCACTTCTGCAGCTTAATGCTTCCAGTGTTCTTTCTCCCCCTCTGTTCCCTAGTGACTCATCTAGGCAGGTGTTTTCTAACCATCCTATGCAGCCTCCTAAGAGACAATGTTCTTTCCAGGTACCAGCTGAAAAGTGCCACTGCTCAGAATAGAGCAGTAAGGCAATATGTCAGTCTGGAATGAGTAATTCAGTTCTTTGCATAGCAGGGGTTGGTTTTGTTGTAAGAAGAAAGAGGCAGAAAAAAAATCTTAAAGGCAGGATACCATCACAGCAAACTGTACATTCCCACATTTAATTCACTATTCATGTGGAGTCACAAGCAGCTCTTAGTATTCAGTGGTCTACAGCAATAAACCAATAAATATCTTAACTCCTGTGTCATTCTGTTTGTCCTTAATATCACAGGAATATTATTTTAAGGAGACAGGTTCTTCCTGGAAAGAAAAAAAGAGTATAACATTTGAAATGCCATTTCCCCATGGTTAAGACCACATTTGAGGTCATTTCCTCAAGTGACCACACAGATGAGGAGTTTAACCTCCTGCCTTTACACATCATACTAGAAGAGGACCTCAAGTGCTTTGTTTTCTGGTGTCCTGGTCCCAGAATGAGCACTGCCTGTCACTGCACCTACAGCACCAGCCTCAGGGAGGACTCCTGAGGACTTCACCTTAGGTTTGGATATTATTTTCTGTAGGACGTAATCCAAAGTAGCCTGATCCCAATTGCTCCATGCTACCACAGAACGGGAATGGCCAGGCCAGCCTCGAGTCCACACTCGCTTGTCTCTGCTCAAGCACAAATAAATACTACTAAGTCATGAGGATTTCTTGCATGGGTAAATTCTGAAGGTGAACAACCACCAGTGCCGAGGGTGGTCCTAGCCAAAGAGTTGAGCTCACACTTCTGATTTATGGCACATCAATCAAGACGACTTACATGCTGAAAGCACTTGTATTATTTGCCTGTCTGTGCAGTACTGTCTTGCTTATTTTATTTCTTTATGGTGAAAGATTGTAATGGCTTCCTAAGTAGAGAAAATTACATCTCTTATTTCCCCCTGGCATTCAGAATGAAGGAAATGTTCTCATAGTTTTTAAATTACAGTGTCTAAACCCTAAATTAAGACTATCCAAGGATGTTCCCAGGGTGGTGAAGGAAGGCTCTGCAAAAGCAGTAATCCTACCTCACCTAACCAGCTGGACTCTGTCCATCCAATTGTGGCCTGTCTTAAATACTAGGCAGTATGTTCACTATCCTAATAAACATCATGCTTTCTGGGAGAAATTACTTCAGCTCTCTGAAGATGCATGGGAGCCATGAAAAACTTAAATAAACCTCTCTTCAGAGCTCTGAAAAGAGGGAAAGTTTCCAGCTCCCTGACTAGCAGCTCCTTTACTGAGACCAGATTTGGCAGTTTCTCCTCCTCTTTCTGACAAGAAGCAGCCAAGTAGGATCCAGCCTCCTTCTGCTTGTGCAGCAGAGCTGTGTTCACGCACTCAAACACATGCACACTTGCATGCTCAGGCATGGCTTCCCTTCCCCTGGCTCCTCCTGGCACCTTCCTCATCCATACCAAACAAAGTGAACAGCTGCTGCTGCTGCAGCCAAAATAAGGCAAGAGCATGGAGAGGGAAGGAGCGGCAATAACAGAAGCAATGAGAGCCCAGCAAACCCACGAAACCAGGCGAGGCAGGGCACGGAGTGCGGCTGACCCGGCCAGATGAGCCGTTCCAGCCCCCAGCGCAGCAGCATGCCCGTGCTGGGGCTCAGCACACGTGCCACAGGACAGCACGGACCCTCACCCTGGAGCAGCACAGCCCTGACAGGGACGCCGGGTTTGCCATGCCTGGCCACCACCAACAAAACACTCCTCATTTTTGGCCATGTTACCCCAAAGCCACGACATCAGTGATGGTTTCTGTTGTCGGCCAGACCCGTGGTCACCACTGCACAGCTCTGTCGGGGGGCCAAGGCCCTGCAGCTCAGCCATAGCTTCCAGATTCCTCATGGTTCGCCTCTATTAACCTGTCATACAACTGCCTGCTCCTACTCAGGTGGAAAAAACAATTGGCTTGAATGAGCCCACACAGCTCAGGGAGCCTCAGCCTTTGTGCAGGAGTATGTTTCACCTGGAAATGGGCTGTGGCACATATTTGAGGTCAGAAGGAGATTGATGCCAGAGTGCAGGCAGGGCCAATGGCTGAGACAGGCCAAGAATGGGGCACTAAGGCAGGACAGTCCACACACCCTCCTGAGGAGAGCAGGACAGGGCCCTCAACTCCTCTCCTTCAGCTCCTTCTGAGCTTCTCTTTGCTACCAGCACACTTCTTCCTACCCTTTACACCTCCAGCTAGTTTTACCTCCAAAGGGACTTTGACCGTCCTGATTCTGCTCTTGGATCCCCAACCAGTTCTTTTACACTCCTCATTTGCTGTTCGTCCTGCTTTGGACTCCTTTGCATTCCCCTTTGGCAGTTTGGTTCACGGAGAAACCCCTTGCTTAGGCAACCAGGCCTTCTGAAGTTCCTAGTCTGGCTGCCCAAGAGAACAGATTGTTCCTCAGCTCCCGGTGTTTGCTTTAATATGTACCCAGCTTCTGGCGTCCTTTTTCCCCTCTAGCAGCTTCCAAGGCAACTCTTCCCAGCAATACCCTAAACGAGCACAAGTCTGCTCTCTTGAAGGAGAGTCCTGAATCTGCAGCCTGCCTGCCCAGCCTTCCCCCAGAGCCTGAACCCAGTCTCCCCGTGGTGAGGAGACCCCATGGTCTCAGCTGTAAGCTCACCATTAATGACATCTCTTTCCTCCTGCCATTACTCATGGTGCTTAGATGCAGACCTGCATTAACATTCAGCATTTCAGCGCTAAGAGGTGCCTTTCCGGGCACTCCCCAATGCCCACTCACAAGCGGTTGTGCAACGCTTTACGCCACCAGTGCGCCAAGCAAAGCCTAAGCAATCAGAGGTGTAACATTCGCAACTCCTACAAAATGTTAGAGGTTGGGCAAGAAAAACACCATAATTGCAAAGGGTTTGAATACAGGTGCTTCAACACTCCTCACCAGGGTTCTGGTGGGATCAGTGCCTGGGGGCAGCAGCAGCTCTGCTCTCCCACAGGCTTGAAGGGGAAATGAAGTCCCAGTGTATTTTCCTCAGTTTACTTCTCTGTCCCAGGAGGAAGAGGATTTTCCATTAGTCCAGCCAGTTTTGCACCGCTCCTTTTGCTACCTGGTTGTCACATGCAGTCCTTGAGGTCCTCACTGATGGTTTCTGCTGTCAGAGGGCTCCTGCTGTCAGAGGGCTACTCTGACTCAGAAAACAGGGCCTCTATGGTCTCCTCTGACTGCTTTTTGAGTCAGCCCAACTCATCTCTCCTCAACCTTCTTCTTGCAAAACAGAACAGAGTGGAGACTGTGCAGCTGCAATACCCTCCCACAGGGCTGCATCATCTTTGCTGTCTTCCCCGCCAGGGATCACTATTGCTGTAACTGCTTCCACCTGCTTTAATGCCAGAGTAAATCTGGGTCACAATTAACCTGTTTCCTATTATGTAACTAGCTACACCCATGAATGAGAAATAAGTTGGGTTTTACCCAGACCTCCTGCCTAAGAGCTTGGTCTCAAACTGCTCTCACACCTCTCCAGGAAGACAACTTCTGGTGGTGCCATGCTCCAAGAAACAGCTCCTGTCCCTGGCTTATAAGGCACTGCTATTGGAAACTCGACCTGAGCTTAGAAAAGAAGCTCTGCAAGCCTTTGCATTCAATTGACCTAAATATCTACTGGCATTTGCTAAGGCAGGTGACTAAAATTGAGGGCTGTAACCAACAACTGTTCACCCTGGAGACTAATAGCTGGGGACAGCATGCGTGGAAGTCCATGGGGCTGCCCCGTGGCCATCCACTGCAACATAAATGCTAAGAGAGGGGAGGTGATGAGAGGTGTCAGGAAAACAGGCGGCCTTCTGCCTCCTGGGAAAAACGTATCTCCTGGGAGGATGGCATTGCCCAGGGCAAGGGGAGGCAACCTTAGAGAAACCTGCTGAACTCCAGCAATCAGGCAGGCTCCGTGACCTGCCTGAGCACAAGGCTGCGTCTGCTTTTCTTTTTTGTTGTTAGACCAGTTATTGCTTATTTTCACCAAGTAAAATAGCAGTTTGAGAATGCTGACTCTCCCTCAACTGGAAGAGTCGATAACCCAGTCATCAAGGGACCCCTGTAAGAACTGGGCGCTCAAATCTTCTCTGAAAGGGGCTTACACCCTGTCTTAAAAGGATAGTAGAGGCACTCCTCCTCTCCTGAAAGGTACAGTACCTCCTTTTGTCTAGGTTTGGTAGAAAGTTTTTGGTACCTGACTTTGAGAGGCAGTAGAAGGTAAGGGCAGTAAGTCCTGAATGCAGGCTCATCTCTCCCTGTGTGAGAGTAAATCCAGATGACGGGCATGATCCAGTCCCAAGAGCTGTCTCCCATGTTTTCTCCTGGCCACCTCTGGGGGGTCCGTGCTTCATTTTGACAAGTTACTGGTATTGGACTAGTCACACAGTGTATCTTATGTTCCTTACCTGGATGACAGGCTTGTAAACAGAAGACTAGCAAGTGACAGACACTAACTTGTCCTGGGGATCCTGCTTGGGATCTCCCCTCCCTGCCAGCCTCAAAGAAGGTAAGCAGGAAAAACAGAGAACTGTAAAGAAGCACTGTGGGCTCAGGATGTGGGATTTCGCCTTTCCCACCCATCTCCAGAAGGGGAGTGGGATGTTCACGGTATTGTGTGCCTCTTGTACATCTCCTCCAGGTTTTTGGCAGTGAGATAAGAGCATCACGTTTCGTTTATCAACAACACTTGCTTGCTGTGCTGCAGTTAATGTGAGCATGTTCAGTGCTGGAGACTCGACGTTTTCCACACAGGACACCACACTCAGACCAGCTGAGATAATTTGTCAGAAAATATGCCACAATCCCTTTTTGCAGCCATCATTCAGCACAGCCCGCACCAACACCCTGAGGCCTTGAGCTGGGGCTCTGCGTTGCTGCCAGGACTGAGTTTGTTTTCTCCTCCTTTGGAGGAACCCTTTCTAACCCTATTGAACACCTGAAATTTCATTTTTTGTCATGTTAATCCTGTTGTCTGCTCTGGATTTCAGCTGGATGATCAGCTCTCTTCCCGGAGTTCCACCAGCACTGCTCTCTCACTCCCAGGCTGAGCCCCAGTACTGCTGCGATGGAAGAAGGGACTTGTGTCCCTTGAGCCTCAGTTAGGTTGCTGAAGATGTAGTTTTCCTTCCTGTCTTTGCCACGGAACATTAAGCAGCAGATCTGCAGTTGGGTTTTTCAGGCACGCAGCATTCATTGGGTGACTGGTCAGAGCCTGGTGTTCAAGGCATGCAGGCCTTGCAAATGCACCATGGTGAAGGACCAGAGTTTTAGAAGGAGACTTCAGATACTATTTTCTTTTGCAGCCACAGAACTGCGATCCTAGAGCAGCCTGGCTCTTTGCTCTGCCCAAATGGAAATTCCACCCTTCCTGCCCTGGGCTCGGCTTTCCTTAAACCTCTGTTTTACACCAGTGAAGCTCCACTGCAGATTCTTCACGTGGGCTTTTGAGCGAGCGATCCTTGTGAACTAACACAAGGGCCTGTCCTGGGCACTGGAACAGGCTGCTTACTGCTGTTACACTGCTTGAATGCTCCATGGCACGCAGAAACCTTCCCAGGTGTAGTTCAGGGCTAACAGGCCAGAGACCTCTCCCAACAAGATGTGTTGTTTTGGTGAAGAAGTCATATGGTTAACTCCATGCATAGACATGCACAGATCACACTCAGAATATGAAATAATAGAGTTAAAAGTACAAGTTTGGACTTTGTTGGTTTGAATGGTGCTCTCAGGCTTTCCTGAATGTAATTGTTATTTGCAAGTGTTCTCAAACACTTCAGAAAAAAACATTTTTATGCTGTGGGCTGTCTGCAAATGTTCATTTTGACAAGTTGCTGTCTGTTACTGGTATTGGACTAGTCACACAGTGTATCTTATGTTCCCTAACTGGATGACAAGCTTGTAAAATAGAAGAATAGTAAGTGACAGATACTAACATGATTTCTGGTTATTTTTTATAGTTCCTGATTTCATGGGCACTGGAAGCTGTAGGAATATCATGAACAGGATATTAGTAATGAGAAGGTTATTGGAAAATATGCCAGCATGTGCCAGCAGTGGCTAACCTTGTCAGCAAATGAAAGGCTCAATGATGAATCAGGTTGCTTTCCTTCATACAATTAGCATTCAGTTGCTAAGATGTACAAGGAACAGTTTATGGGAGATAATCGATAGGACACAGTAAGTAAGGTTTGATATGTGAAAGACTTGTCTAAAAGCTCCTGGCACGTCAGAGGGAATGTTTCACAGACGTTTCACTTGTATTTAAACGCAGGGGAGAAAAAAGAGAAGTAACCTTAAAGCTCAAAACAGCAGCTTAGCAGCCCAGAGTCCAACAATCTTCCCTCTCTCTTAAGATGTTCTTCTTTTTCCACTCTAACAAATTCAACATAGTTTCAAGCTAGAACAACGATCACACAGAAGCACCTTGTTCTCAAGAACTTCTACCTAATGTGTACACAGCAAACACCTGCTGTCCCAATTAGTTCTTGCATAGAACAGCAATAATTAATTATCTGATTCCTGGATTACAGCTCAGCGCAAATTACCAGAATAACAAACAAACATGCCATCCATCAAGGAAACAAGTTATTTAAATTCACCATAACTGTACAAACAGCTCAGATTTTTAACTGGATTTTTTTTAATAAAAATGCGCTTTAAATATTAATCTTTAGCTAAAAGGATTAGAATTTGTTCCGAAAAAATACTGCAATATGGGATATGTGGCTCTGGTAGCTCTCTTTAGCTATGACAGGAGCCAAGAAATTCTACAAGGTATTTAAAGGATGATAGGATATTTCTCTGGAGTGTCCTTTGCAGTTGTTCCACAGACTCAGTTCTTCTCTGCTCAAGGCTTCATGGTGTGAACTGTCAGGCTTCTGGAAAAGGATTTTTGACCTTCAAGTCAATATATGAGTGTTTGTCCAAGTTGAGGGGTGGATGCTAAAGGAAAATTTTCAATTCAGTCCCCTTTTCCTTAAAGCTCCTTAAAAAGAAAATAGGCCTGCTTAAGAGGCTGTGGACTATAGCATCAGGACAAAGTCGTGTGAACCCTTTGTTGGTACCAATTGGTCCAAAAAGTATACCGTTGTGCACAAGCCCTTATAACCTATATGGCAGTTACAGACTTGGCAGGGGATCAGAATAAGAAAACTGTTACCACACTTGAAAGGCAATATCCGTATGATCCACACAGAATAAGAAGCATTCTTCCTATCATCCATGCTAACAGGTTTACTGGAACTCGAACTTTATGCCTTTTGGCAATTTATGGGAGATGAAGGTCAGGTAAGAATATCCACAAATGTCAAAATGATATTTAAATGAGTAAGTTTGTGACCATAGTGGTGAAGGGCTTTGGTTAACCTAAACCAATGTAGCTGGAAGGCAACACAAGGCATGGAAAATGCAATGCAGATAAATGCAAGAAAGTACCTGCTAAAAGCAAAAAAATCAACACCTGCTACACATTGCAGAGTCCTAAATTAACCCATTGGCTCTGCAAACACATGGGCATAATGCTAACTTTAGGCAGGGGCCTAAATGAAAAGAGAAGGTCTGCATACAAACAGAACATGGTTCACATACCACATCTCCCTCATTGAGTGTAATGGGAACCAAGACGAAGAAAGGACCATGGGCTCAGCAACAAGACCATCCTCCCTCTACTTGACAGACATCAGCAACCTAGAAAGGACTTCTAAAGGCCTCAGTAAAGAGCAGGTCTCTCCTGTAAAGACTTTCAGTTCAACAAACACTTCCACAGGCAGCTCTCATGGGTGGACAG
>JAOEHX010027298.1:0-11226 GCA_025448015.1 Bolborhynchus lineola | reverse complement strand
ATAGAGAAATGAAATGTTCTTTCATCATCATTAAGACAGATTAGTGACGGTCTATTGAAGAAAATGCTTACTTAGCATTTATTTTGAAGGGATGCTATAGATTTTGTTAATCTCAGTGAAAGGTAGAGTTGCAGCTGCAGAAGACAAAGGTGCCCCACTTCCATTTGACTCCTAGCAAACTTCTGAGAATGTTTTTGATCAATCTGGAAGTAATTTGCGGATGAAACCAGTATTCTCATTAAAAAAGTCTATCTTAATGGTGTTTTTCACTGCTATGTTTAGGAAATGTGTTCTTGATTTATCAAAATAGGTACTATGATATGTAAGAATGGAAATTGAACTGTGTGAGGAAGACATTGTCTGCTTGTTGTTCTTGGGGTAGGATAATATGTGAGACATTTCTGAGGCTATGAGAAATAAGTTTTCAGTATGTGAAATGCTTTGACTTTTAACTAAACGGTTAGATTCTAGAGTGCCACCATCTTTTAAAGATTAAATCCACATGGCACTATATGGAATACAATATCCATTGTTCATACTTCTTGAATGAGTTGAAATCATGTGTTAACATGATGAAACCAGATGGGATGTTCAAACACTAAACTCCATTCAGTGCTAGCCAGATGTCTTTTCTGGAAGATGGGGGAGGGATTGTACAAATAGCAATTTCAAAAAAGATATTAATTGTCAAACTGAGAAACTGATTCAAGTGATAAATATAATTCATTGTTTATTTAGTACTTATCTACTTTTCCTGGCTTCAGATGTGGATTTATTATGGGATCAAAGTATTTTTTTCTCCCAAAAATCTTAAATGAGTAAGTAAAAGTAAATGTAACTGGGCAAGTACACTGGGAGATAACAATTTGACTAAATCTGTTAAATACAAGCTGCAGAAAGTAGTATTGAATTAAAAAAGAAAAAGGTACACCCAATGGTTAGTAGTAACTCAGAGAGGTTTTATTTGCAAATTAGATTAACAAATGTTTCTATAGTGAGCTAGCTGTATGTGTAGTTATGTTTGCAGAAAATGCATGGCTATCTTGTGTCTTAAAAACAAACCAAAAGAAAACCTCTTCAGTCATGCTACCTTTGACCCTTGCACAAATTCCACTACAGTGGGCTTGCAGCAGTTTGGAGAGACTGTAAATATGTTTATACAGCTGGTACAGTCTGAGGCCTTCTTAAGGAAATGGAAAACAATACAGGAGGTCTTCATTCAGAAATATTCCCATATAATGAAGAATGCCCAGTATCTTTCAATGCAGAATGCCTTTTTCAGTGAATCTCATTGCTCGTCACAAACTGAAGTATGAGTTTTCAAACAGAACAATTGAGAAGTAGGTCTCCCCCACATTTCTCCTTCATGCTATGTTAACCTCACTTATTTTACATGTGTGGTAGAAGAAATGCCAGCCAAGTTAAGTTTCTAAATTTAAAAATAATTGATGACAAATCTTTGGCAGAGAGAGATGAACAATTCTAGTCTTCGTTATGCTTGCCACCTCCTGTCGTAGAGAGCTAAGGGAAAAAGGAGTGGGAAGCTCATTAACATCTTGGAGCCAAAGGCCACAACTCCCTCTTCCATAAAAGTCTCAAATTTTCTTGACTGTCTGCTGTCCCTTTGCAATGTCCAAAACATGCAGTGAATCCTGAGGGCATCCAGCAGGAAATTATTGCTCTCCGTTCTGCTTAAATCCCAAAGAGAAGAAAAGAAGTGGACATAAGCAACATGTAATGAAAGAGGCACTGGAGAACCTGGTACAGAGCTAGGTCTTAGTAAAACAAATAGTTTGTGAATTCAGTGAAGTAATTTCAATGGCCTTGATATTCTCATAACCTGCATATGCCAGGCATATCAGTCTCCTTCCACCAGGAGTGTGCTGGGAACACATGGTGGAGTCCTAAGCCATTGAAGCCTGATAGGATGATTCTACATGTAATCAACTCTGCTAGTTGCTCCAACATGACCTGCATGGGTACAGGTGTGTTGCCATCTCCCTTGTAGAACCAACTTAAAGTCTTACGCAACCAAGATGTACTAATGAACTTGATACTTCAGTGTTAGTCCTTGTTTCCTTTGAACTATTTCTTTCTTAAAGTTCAGGAATTTCTTTTTTATAAATTTAAACCAGCCTTTCAGAAAAATACTTCTGATTTCCTTTTTGAAAAGGACGTGAACTTTGTCAGCTTTTTGAGTAACTCAGGTTACTTACTTCTGTAACATGACAAATAGATTTCGATTTTATTTATTAATATCTTCTCTCCATGGGGAAGGCCTTAATTTACCAGCATTTTGCCACTGAGCCTGAAAAATTCAGCTGAAATACTGGCACTGATAGAATAATCATGATGAATGATTTTCTAGATGAAGTTATGTAAAATTTATTCCCCCAATATAAGTACAAAACTGGCAGAGAATAATGGTTAGTGTTTTTTTTTTTCCTTTTTCATGTTTTTCTTCTTTTTTGTTAAATGATAATTTGCAGGACTGAAATGCGGATTTAACCATAAAATAACCATAAAACTTAAACAATTTCAAGTAAAAAAAAATGCTCATGAGTCACTACTTGAAGTGAGGAAAGAAGCAGCTTGGGTTTAGAAACAAGTGTTCAGCGAAACTCACAAATTAAAATAATGATGCCCCATGTCTTCTCCAAGTGAAACTTCATGAGACAATGCTTGCTTTATCGTACTATTCTGTGTTTTGAGGAAAATTTGCTCTAATTTTGCAATCAGGAAAACTATGACACTAATCAGATTGCAAGTTGGTTATTTCGGGTTTCTACTAACAAGAAAGATTAGAACTTCGAATCTACATTTTGTTGTGTCAGTTAAATATAACAATATTTACCTATCCCTGAAAATTAACTTTCCTGCAAAAGACACTATTTTATTTGCATTTTACTTGCATTTATGCTTTTAAGTAAGAAACAAAAAAAAAAAAACAAGAAAAAAACCAAAACAAAAAAATCACCTATTGCTATCTAGAGTAAGTGTTCATATTTATGGCAGGCGGTTCCAATTTTTTTACACCTTACTCTTTGCAGAGGAATGCAGTGATTCATTGCAGAGTGGTTGAAAGGGGTTGGATGGGGGTAGAGGAGACAGGTAAGCAGCAGCTCACCAGCAAATGGATTTCACAGGAGAGTCTGTCTGTAGTTTTAGGATTTTGTGAACTGATGCTTTGGAGCACACCTGGGTGCTGATTCTGACAGTACACAGATCTGAAAGGAAGGATTTCATCTCTTCCATATCTGTTATATATTAGGAGTCGTTTACTGGAAGAAAATTTGTGTTATGCAAGACCGAAGTAGTATAGAATTACAGGAGACACCTGGACTTGTTTTGGTTTTATTTTTTTTTAACGGATTTTTTTCAACTAACATGGGGAAAAAAACCTTTTAAACCAAGCACAATTCAAAGATAGTTTTCTTTAATTTCCTTTCTTCAGGTAAAATGCATAGGGAAGGCATTAGTAATAGTTGTAAGTCAGAAAAGGGGAATATGTATTAACAGAAAAAGCAGCTTCCATGGGCAATTTCCTGTATTTTCGGTGCACTTACTGCATGTAAAAGAGAACTGTTAATTATTAAGGGTAAACGAATCAAGACAAGTATTGTGTTCTACTTCTACCTTGCTATTTTTTTGGCAGATTTGGTATGGTGTGTAACAATTGCAGCATCAGTTTAGAATTTACAGACAAAGCTTTACATGAACCTTCTCTGAAATATGTGACTTTGATGCTGCAAAATAGCAAAAGGCTAAATGAATTCAGATTTTTGTTTTTATCCTCTACTTAAGTTAGAAACTTGACTAATTTAAATTTCATTCAATTTTATACTTGCAAATTGTTGTAAAATCAGTCATTTACAAATATTACAAGAACGTAATCTCAGTTTGCAGTCCTGAAAAAGATTCACAGTAGCCACGTGAAGCAAGACAAATGAAACCACTTTTTCCAGGCAAAGGATTCTGAAGTTTTATAAGTGTAAGTACCCAAATGACTGCTTCTACGGATACACAGCAAGCTCAGAAGTTATGATCTTAATAAGATAGTAGGAGAAAACAGTGTGAAAAATTACTTCATTCTGTTTATCTCAAGTCCAGCTCTTCAGTGCTATGTATTTCCTTCACAAAAACAATGTCTGTTTTCAGTCTGCAGTAGTTGAATTCTCAGCTGTGCAAAAAATACAGTTATGACAAGTACACTTGACCTTCAGTGAAATTAAGGAGAGTACCACCTGCACTAAATATGTCTTGTAAACAGTGTCAGGAGCAAAGGGATACAGTCTGGCCAGAAATCAAATCAAATTGCATAGCTTATTACAATAATAACATTTCAGGTTGCTTTAAAGTTTTGACTTCTAATGTACCCTACCCTTAAACAAGGGGTGTTGATGAGTTCTTAGCAGCTGCACTGTGAACAGGAGCACTCTTTGTGCTGAGATAAAGCTACCCAGCTCTAGAACTAGTTTGTCATGCAATAAACAACAGTTTATATATTTTTTCTTTGTTGTAGTCCAAATGTTATAAATAAAATAGAGTAATATAAGAGAACTGTTTTAGGGAACTTCGCAGAATATTTTGGTCCTTTGACCTGTGCCTAGCTGCCCATGTTCACCTCTTAAACCATTCCTTTCCTCTGTTCTTTTCCTTCAGCTTAATGAACATTTTGCAGCATAGCTCAGTGTGGAAGGAATGTGGGAGACATCAGCTACTTAAAGCTTTTAAGTGTCTAAATCATAATTTCTAAATATTTCTAAGTCGTACTTAGCTGGAATAGATCACAAAGTGCAGTACTGCACAGTCTTCTATTTCCAGTAAGCTTTATACTGTGGTTGTACAGAGTGCATTTTAGTACATCTTATCATACAGTGGAAAACTTATGGATCTTTAGTGCTGGGTCCACATCTGAAGAAGCCATCACTCCAGCAGCATAATATGAATAGGAAAAATAGGTTCCTTGCCCACAGTAACAAGGAATGTCCATGTAGGCTTTCGGGAAATGGCGTGAAACCTGAAATGGTCTCAAAGATGATGGCACCTATGTATACTTTCTCCCCAGCAAAGTCAAATTGCAAGCCCTCAGAAATCTTAGCAACCATCTCCTAAATATAAGATGTGGATGAATAAGCATTAAATATGCATGTGCTGTCTTTTATATTATCTGCATCAGTGACAACTGGAGAATTTACATCATCTCATATTTAATACATTTTACTACACTCCTTATTTTTATAAATAAAGTTCGAAATTATAGTGACATTGTGTAGTTTTGCTCTTTTAATATTACTCTGTAAAACTATTGTTTTGCTTTAAAATTTATATCAGTCCCAATATAATGAATAACTACAAAACCGTAAATTATTTTGGAGGAAAATAAGCTGAAATTCCTTGGCTGTTTTGTAGCAATGTGTTCTAGTTTTGTCTCCTATTTCCATAGCAAAGAGAATTAATTTGCGAGATCAATAGCATTGCTGGCACACATTGCATACTCGTGCTATAATTCATGGTGCTGGGGAGTATGTGACATGAGCTTAATCTTGTATCTTGTCATATAGAATTATGCCAATCAAATACCCCTTCAAGGAATCTTTTGGTTTTATTACTTTAACGGAATAATAACTAATAAGGGAAAATGGGGAAAGCAAGCCATTGTGTACTTTGGATAACAGAAATGTGCTAAGCCTTGATATTGGGGTGGGTGTAACGGATGCCGTTGTTATAAAATGCTCTGTGCAGTGTGCAGTGTGTGAAACCCGCACAAACCTCTCTAATGCTAAAGCACTTGCTAAAAATGTTGCACCTGGAGCAGGGAGGAGTGAAGAGGGCAAAGGTCAGCATTAGGCATTAAGACACTGACTAAACAGACTTTACACTCGGTGAAAAGTCCAGACAACCCCTGCAGTGTCATCTTACAACTCTGGTTTTCTTCTTTTCAAGACATAGTAATCCATAAATACACTCAAGTCACCAGCAGCTTAGCTCTCCACCCCCCCCATCCCATTTTTAACTCTCCTTTCATTTTTAATTCTTACATAAAGATCTGAAATTTTAACCCTTTCTCTGCCTTTTAATCAACCTTGGGGACTGCTCTTCTTCACTGTTGTCATTCATTACACTGCTCCAGCTTTTAAAATTCTTTTATGCAAATTATTCTCTTAGAAAAGTTGTTTCACATCAACTAAAAAATAAAGCTTGAAAGCAGTAACACAAACTCATTACATGGATAAGACGTTATGGGAAATTATCAGCTTTTTATTTCTAAACAAAAAGTAGTCATCAAACTCTGTAAACAACTTAAATGCATCAGGGTTTTTTAAAGCTGCTTAACCAGAGACTTTATGTAAAATATCACATGGGATGCAACATAAAATTTGTTTTTACAATATCTTCTGAGCGTTTCTTTTTTGGGTTTTGGGGTTTGGTTTTTTTTTTGTTTGTTTGTTTTTTTGGATGACTGAAACCAGTTTCAACAAGGATGCTGCAAGAAAATCACCTTGCTTGCCCTTTTGGAGGTTTGTTAAATAAGAAACCCAAACAAACAAAACTCATCAAGTTCTATAAACTGGGAAAATGCAGAGGTAAAACACAATGATGTATTTGTACTTTTATCGTGTAACTGTTTGTTTTGTACCTATTACACTTAGTATCTGAAATAGTGAAATCAAGCTGATTTTAATAATTTTATCTGATCCCATCATCCACATTCAGTGGCTTAAGAGGCTGGATAGTGTCCATTCTGGTGCCTTGACAGTAAAAATAGGCTGATGAAATACAGTCCAGCAATTGCACCTAACCATGCACTTTTTGCTGACTTCCTCTCCTTGTTCTGAGAAGCACTAGGCCATACTTTCACAGAGGATATTTCCCTTTTTCCTGCGTTTCACTAGCCCAGCTCTTCTGCAAACCTGCCAAAATGACCAGCAGATCTGCCATGCTGCCTTTTCCTTAATTAATTTTCAGAACTGAACAGCACTGACACAGGGATGCTGAGAGTCTGAGGATGTATTTTGTACTGTGCATCAGCATTGTTTAATAGAAACATTCAGCAGCGAAATTGTTTTCCCTCTTTTGCGCAGCTAATCCTCCCACTGAGGGAAAAGAAAGTTTACAGGTCCATTTGTGTGATGCTATCGCTTCAGTTAGACACAAAATGGCGGCCTCAAAATCTTCTGTGAAATCTCATCATTTCAGGCCTGTCCCGTGATTTTTAGAGTTGCTGCTGAGGGTTTCTAACTCAGTCTGTTCAATAGGGGGAATTGAAGAGTTGTCAAGAGAAACAGAAAGGTGAAACGGGCAGCACAATATAATGATCACCAGCGAAATGGGCAGAACCCCAAAAACGTATTTACTTCTTGTAGCAAAGAATTCTCTAGAAATTAAAAATCTATTTCAGCATGATGCTTTATGCATGTGATGCGCTTTGAGCATGGAAGTGATTCAGTATGTGGCCTTCATTCTTTTGAAGTGAGAATATGATCAATGTTGTTAACAAGGTCAGATCCTTAGTGCACAAATACTGGAGGTAGCAAATGTCTAGGTAGGGCTCAGGTTTGGTATTTCTGGTCATGCCACGCAGCACTTCAGTCTGCAGCTAGTCTCAGTGGTACTGTGGATCAGTCTGTTAAACTATTACTCTACAGAAGTTAGCCTCTTAGTGTTAGCCCTTGCATGACTTAGTGTGAGCCCTTAATGTTGAATATAGAGCATCATTACAGATAGAGTAGTATCTTCCACTTATTCCAATGTTTTGTTGCTTGTTATCAGGAAATCAAAAGTCGGTGTTCAAGTACATGGAAAAACTTGAGAAAATAGAGCTAGAATTGAGTTATGTGAACCTCTTAAGTCTTTATATTTTGTCTAGTTATAGAAATACCACACCAAGAATAACTCAACTACTACCAACAACAGTATCAAAAATACTATTGTTCTGTCTGGGATTTTATAGTCTTTTCAAGCACCTGCAGTATCCCTAGTACCTTTTGCTGAGGTATTTCGATGCTGAACTCGCTATAATAATCACAAATTCAAAACTCGAATTGTACTAATATGACATAGATGAGAAGTCAGGCAGTTAAATGATTTGCCCAAGGCAAAAAAACTTCTTACTAGAGAGCTGAAACCAGACCTTTTACCATGTCTGCCTGGCCAGTTCCAAAGTCTGCGCTTTGTTTTATACTCTCAGGCATGTTTCTTCATGCACATGTTACTTGGACTGGATGCTTGACATACAGCAAAGGCCATGCTACCCACTGCATTTTCTCCTGGATTGTTTTTCACCTTACATTTAAAAACTGATCAGGGTTTTAATAAAAACTTGATTTATATTTTTTTTTTCCACTAAAAAGCTGATTCAGCTGAAGAACGCTACCTTATTGAGAGCATTTCCATAATTACATTTCAGAAATTATTTTGTAGAGCTGTCTGGTTCTTTCTTCATTCAGGCTTCTAGTGACAATTTCAAACCATCAGCCACTCAAAATTAAACTGTGAATAGTAGCTGGAATTGTTCAAAATAGTGCAGGAAGAATAAATCTGTTATTAAGTTTTCTCTTTGTGTAAAAAGAAAAAAAAAAGCTTACCAGCCCCCTCCCCCCAAACAAAAAACCCAAAACACAAACAAACAACTCAAACCAGGCCAAAACCAACACAACTTGCTCTGTAATGCTTTCAGTTGACTTCCCTCCCTCTGCCCCCCCTTTCCTTTAAAGGATTCATTTTACCAACTTACCTTATCCATGAGCTATGTAAACATGAGGATAGGACCTTGTGCATCTTTAGTGTATACTACTTGTTAAATCTCAATATTGTTATATTGCTCCACAGATATCTCACTAAATCCAAATAAAATAGTAAGGTAAGCCTGTAATGATGTCATCTATGTGCATATTTCTGTAGATACTGTTTGTGTGTGATATATACAGTGTTTACAATCTGTACTTTACATGTAAATCACACAGAAACAAGTGAGACCATGATCACCATCCCACATAGTGTGGGTGGTGTGTCTGTGTAAAATCTATGCAGGCAAAGTAATACATTGAAGATTTACAGACACTTTAAAGGTGAGCATTTTGGACAGTGAAAAAAAATAATTCTGATTTTTAGTTGTTTTTTTTTTTTTTTATTTCAGACTTTCTGACTTCATTTGAAAAGGCAAAGCAGTTCATGCTTTAATGCACCCACACTTTTCCTTCTTTTGTTCACTGTTTTCTTGAGGTTTTGGCTTGTTTTGTTGTTGGGTTTTCTTTTAAATATTTAGTTATTAATGATGCTGGGTACCTGTTTATCTGGAGTGCGATAGACATACCTACTCCTTGTTACATGCCTTTGTAAAAAAGGAACTTGCAGTGATTTTTGCCTGAACACAACTAGGTTTGCTTCAGTACAAATAATATAAATGAAATAATCTTAATTATTTTAGCTCATGCTAGAAAAGATTCAAGACAAAGGGGAGATTGATGCAGTGTGCCTTACAA
This sequence comes from Bolborhynchus lineola, assembly GCA_025448015.1. NCBI lineage: Eukaryota > Metazoa > Chordata > Aves > Psittaciformes > Psittacidae > Bolborhynchus > Bolborhynchus lineola. The sequence goes on along the minus strand of JAOEHX010027298.1, from coordinate 1,741 downwards.
TGGCCCTACTGATTTCTCTACTGGCCCTTCCTCAGCACATGGTCAATTAGAATTGAAAATCCTGTGCTGATTTCATTCGCTGGAATTTTTAAGCAGGTCAGGAAGAAAGATGTTATTGAAAGGAAAAGTCTCATCTAAATAAGAAAAGAACACGTGGCCATCTGGTCTAACTGTACCATGCCGAAAGTCATTTTGGCTCAACTGTAGTTTGAGATTTGCAGCAGTTTGGCAAAATATCGCAGAGAAATCTGTTTACATTAAAACACTCTGCTTTTTTATCTATAAAAATGCAATGCACAGTTCTCTTCCTATCTGTAATTGCATGAGCTTATTTGACCCTGTTACCTTATTGAGACTGAGGTTGTTCCTGGTAGGCTCTCAAATTACTTCTGCTGTGTAAAGGTATAAGCAAAACAACCAGTTTTCTGAAAGTTTTGGAAGTAATCCTGAGCTCTTTATTCTTATGACTAAAAGTTATACTTCTGCTTAGACTAGGAAAAGCTCAAAAAGCAGATGCAACAGAGGAAGTATGGGGGAAGAGGGGAGAGGAGAGTTTAAAAACAGAAATTGGAACTTGAGGTTTCTGCAAGTAGTGCTATGGAGTTTGCGCAACCAATTGAAGGCCATAGACTAAGAGGTGAGCTGTAACAGACAAATTTCTTAAGGAATGGTGTCAAAAATATGCATAAGCGTCCATGATTGCTTTATTTCAACATCAACTATTTAAAAGTTTAAATAAGTCAGCAAAAAAACACAGGTCAGAATTTTTCACATTTAGATGAATAAACTTTTTGTATGAAAAGCTAAAACGCATAGCTCCAAATCTCGGGTGCCTGGGAAACAGCAGCTGGAGGATAATATCATTTTTGCAAAAAAACACTGGGCATTTATATCTCCTATCTACTTAAGCCAAAACTGTTGAACACCCAGCATTCACAAAACCCAACAGACTTTACTGGAAGAAGGAGAGAGTGTTGAACTAAGCATGGAAGCAAGGGCCCTGTGTTCATATGCTCAGGTTTAATGCTTAACTTTTATGTGATTAGTCATTACTTTTGCACTGGTAAACAATAAATAAGTTGCCAGTTGAAAATCCCTTATAATAGAAGGAAGTATGTACATCACTTCTAAAGTTTAGAGGAATTGATTTGCATGGGTTTTTCAGTCTTTAGGAAATGGCTAAAAATATATTATTGGTTATTGTCATTACCTTTAAAAAAATACAAGTCAGCACTTCAAAATGTAGCTGCAGGCATTATTTTGAAACACATTTGTGAAACATAAGTGACAAATTTTGTTTTTCAAGCATAATATGCCAGGAAAAGTAGAAAGGAATTTAGCATGTTAATACTAGTGAACATGTGTATATGCATATACATGTAACTTACAAGTGTACACTTCTCATATGATCACTGTGCTGAGTTTGCTTGTATATTTCATACAAGCTATGTAAATGTTCCTTCAGAAAAGTGATAAATCTGTTGTTTAAAAAAAACCCCCAAAATCCATGAATACAAATTTGACAGCAGCAAAATTCATTCTATCCATTTTTCTGAAATCTCTTTTCTAGGATATTTACCTTGCCTGTGGATATTGTTGCCACCATATGTAACCTTTTGTTTACATGTTTCTCCTGCTATTTGGAAAGGAATTTTTTTCTAAGATTAAATTTGTGGGACACTTATGCTGGGTTCCTTTTTTAATATTGCTTATAAGCAGTATTAAAAAAAGCTAAAACATA
>JAOEHX010027297.1:0-20010 GCA_025448015.1 Bolborhynchus lineola | reverse complement strand
ATGACATAAATGAGCTATATATTTTTAAAGATGTTCTGACAAAGTGTGTGTCATGGTTTAGTAGGAGGTGTCCCTACCCATGGCAGGGGGGTTAGAACTAGATAACCTTAAGGTCCTTTCCAACCCTAACTATTCCATGATTCTATGATTCTATACATTCCCATCCTAAGTTTTTACCAACCTTTGTAAAGGCCAGATGCATTACATTCTTATGTAAAAAAAAAAAAATTTAGTTGTCTATGAAACTACAACATACTTTAAGAATCCAGTCACAACCTAAAACAAATCCAAATCCAAAATTCAAAACAAAGAGCTAGTTTGGCTTGGTATATTATTTATACCATGTCTTTGCCACTTATTTATGATTTTAACATTTCTGCCTCTATAAATTTTAGCTGACAATTTTAGGAGATTAGCACATTTATTGTGTTGAAATAGAAAACTCTGAATATAAATTGAGAAAAGTATATATTGAGGGCTTCAGTCATACAAATACTTGCATGTGTGCTTCGCTGCTTACAATGAAATTGTGTACTTTGAGTCAGTTATATAATATTTTGTAGACCTGAAGCCAAGAAGATGATGGAATAAGCCCTTTATTAAGAATACACTTTGGACACTTAGTTACAGGGCCCTTCAGATTATAGATCTCCATCTGTTGCTTGTTAATGGGAATTAGAATAAAGCTAATTTAAGAGCTTAAAGGCTATGGACTTTCACTAAAAGAGCACAAATCCAGTCTACTAAGATGGTTACGAGAAGAATCAGTAATGAAAATATAAGATACTTATCTGATGTTGCTGGCTCTGTGCAATTTTTTGGGAGCAGAAGCTATCTTCCTGTTCAGCAGAAGCCCTACCTTTAGCCTCTACAAGTTTTCAGTAGGACTCTCTGCATTCATATCTGAATTCTATAGCAAAATATTATTAAATCCCATGTGGGACTTTACAGTTACTCTTGCCAAACACTTAAACTGATAACTATTCTACAGCACACAGTTCCTTGTGGAAAGTAATATAGCTTAAACAATTTGATACATTTAAGCATCTAGCTTAATACAAAACAATTTAAACGTACGTGACATTAACCACCTTTCTGCAGTAAAGCAAAATATAATTTGAAACCATTTCTCCTCCATTGTGAACAAAGACTCAATTTTGAATTAATGATGATTTATTACGGAAACCTTTCTGTACATTTTGGTAGGCTTAGTAACATTGAATGAGGGGCCATGTATCATTGTTTTATGCTTCTCAGCCAGCCTAGCAGTAGTAGCCAAAATGTTGTGTTACAAACAAGAGTTAGCTCTGCCAGATAAACCATTTACACCCCTAGATTTAGGTATATGCAACTAGCATTTTCATCACAGTGAATTCCATTTTTATCCAGTCTGCTTCCGTGAAATGTTCAGCACACATAGCTTCAATACAGCTTGAACAAATTCGATAGTGAGATGTTTTATTCACTGATTTTGCTCATTTATTTATTTCACTATGAAATTTTCTGGGTAAGCAGTGATTCCAAGGTACAACAGCAAATCAATGTCAAAAATCTTGCTGAGGGAATTCTAATGTATTTGAATTTCTTTTACCATGTTACTGAGTCTATGTTACCTTTACTATCAGGAATATTTTTGTCACATGTGATAAGGCTTTGTTATTACATTAGAAAAAATAATACTTATATGAGGCTATTACAGATAATGAAAATTTGTTCAGATAGCCCATTTCTTAAGTCAAAAAAATACATTAAAAAAGAACATAGAGTACACTAGCTCCCTTTCACAGCTGATGCAATGATAGTGGTCCTATCCATAGATTTGTAACATATTTGAAAGATTGCATCTCCATCCATGTCTCCCATCTTGCCTGGTTTAGCAAAGTTATAGAATATTTAGGAAAAAAAATATCTCTGTTTCCTGAGTCTTTATATGTAGCACTATATTCCATTCTTTTAAACATTGTTATTTCTCACATTATTATTGTTTGCTACTAATGTTTCTCCTCTACTTCTTCCTTATGATCCATTTTATTTTGTTGTGATATCTGCATTCCATCCTTATTTTATTGTTTAGGTTTGTTGGGGATTTTGCATTCACTTTCACATTATGCTTCCGGATGAAATCTTGGTCACCATGAGGGATTATTCCTAATCATAGTGGATTTTTTCTAATCACTTCCATAACACCAAGAACTCAGTCTTTTAATCTATGCAAATTACATTCTCTTTTCTGACCTTCATGCGTCTTCTTGCCTAACTTGTTTGGAGATTTTACTAACTTAGGCAAGACACATTTTATATCACAGAGTTTGAAAGATGTCATGTTTCTCAGAAGTTGCTACTAATCTCTCCATATCCTAATAGAGTCTTAGACTTTCTGGGAAAGGGGATAACTCCCACAAATCCATTCAATGGTATAAACTGTGTCTCACCTCTGTGATGCAGGAGTAGATTGGGCAGATGTCTGACCCCAAATCCAGACAGCACAAATCCCAGTACTACAGTCCTGAAGATATCAGTATGGGAAACTGCCTTACTTGACGCTAGAAAGCCTGACTGTCAACAGTTTTTACTGCACCCTACCCTATATCTCTGACCTGAAACCCTGACCTGAAACTCAAACCAACCACAGACATCCCAAAAAGATCATTCAAAAGACAAACAAGCAAAAATGTTGCTTCTACGATTGTTCCATTTTAAAATCAGCTGTCTAGATTACATTACTACTCCTAAGACACCATGTTAGATCAGGAATTTCAGCTTGGTGAAGAATTCCTTTGCATTGTTCTTAAAACATTATTAGGCTTCCCAATAGTTAATTCTTTCCAGCTAAGAACAGAGAGCCAATTTCAACATTAAGATATGTAGACATATTTGCTTTGGATGAAAATGAGAATCAGGTCAAAATAAGTGAAAATAAAAATTGGGATAAATAGGAATTCAACATTATATTCCACATGAAAGTAGAACAGAATGTTGCATTCACTTTGTTATTGTAGTCTAGACAATCATGTACTTATCATTTCCCAGGGTAAAACAAATGCACCATAGAAGGGATTCCTGCAAAGCAGGGCTATTAGACTGATAAATTCTTCAAAGGTATTTGAGCAAATGGCCTATATGGATAGCCCACAAATAATTTTCAGAGAAAACTTAAGTCCCAAGAATGCAAGAGATTCTTCACATATGATAAACACACCCACATGGAAAATGCAGGACAAAACAGCTGCACCCTACATGGGCTCCCCATAAGAGATGCTACGACATACTGTAGCCTAGAATTCCACATGTTCTATGTTTCAAATAGGGAAGAATATGCTTGTTTTAAACTACACAATTCAGTCACTGCCAAGAAAAAAGTAATATGGAGCTTTGCACTGCCTGACAGCTTTTTTTTTTCTTGCCTTGCTTTTACAGGCAATAGTGAGTGTGGGCTGTTGTGCCTCCACTACTAGCTACACATAAGCACAAACAAACTTCAGGTATTGCTACACAAGTTTAAAAACTTCTCAAAACTGCTCATTCAGTCTGAAACTAGAGGCTTCTGCGGTAAATGGAAGAAATACAGGGCAGTGACTTCCCTCCAAATGCACTACCTTTCATCCCAAGCTATTCAAGCTGCTTGAGAAAGTAAGTTGGAGCTGCCAACCAGTACAGCATGCCCTTGTGTCCTCACATGCGACAACAGGTCAATCAGACCTGTTTGTTTTAAAGTGCTAGTTTATAAAATGCTCCTGGAATATTTTCATGGGAGCTGTCACCCAGGAAAAGATCTGAGCCCCAAAAACCTTTCAGCCTGATGGAAGGTGGTCTGTTTCACAAGCATGACCTGTTTGCAGAAGCAGGATCCCAAACAGACAGCAGTAAGACGGTTATTACTAGCATCCTGAAGGTATGCCAACAGCAGCCTTTGATGACCTTCAAATTTAGCGTGATAGTAGCACTTATTATGTATTACCACAGTGCTTATGAAAGCAGGGCTTGTACCATACACACACAGCATCCCTACAGCACAACAGCTTCTTATCTAAATAGACAAGAAGATAAAAGCTAGAGAGAAGGATTAAATATACAAACAGAGCAAAAGGAGTAACAGCCGGCAAATTTCATGTCAGTTCAGCTACTTTTATTTACTTGTCTTTTGGGCAAAGTTTAATTAGTAAGGGATTAATTGACAGAAAGACAAAGGACAGGGGACATTAAAGATAGGCATGAAAGAGGTAAAGAAATGGCCAGAGGGAATGAGGAGAGGCACACAAAAAGTTGTTGGAGTGAGACTGAGTCTGTTACAAACAAAACTCAGAGGGTTGCAAAAGGTGGCTGCACAGCACAGAGGAGAGGTATTTATAACCAGAACTGTAAAAGCAGTCTGGTGTTACATGTATAGGATAGAGGTACTCACTTGTCTTGCCTCTAACAAATTCGTAGTAAAGAGGTAGCTCTGAATAGGTAATAAGAATACTCAGCCAGACTACAGGGTGTCTTGCATAGATGTTATGCAGAAAGTTTAGCTTCTTCTGTGCCAAAATCAGCTTTGAGCTGGCTCTTCCAAAACCATTTGTTTGGCTGAGAATCTCTGTGGCCCAAAAAGCTGACACATCTCTGACAGCTGAGAAATCCCAGGGACCTCCAGTCCACTGCCCAGTTGTCTCAGGGCTGATGGGAGGAATCCACATAACTCATCCTCTTCCATCAGCATTAAGCAGCACACAAAGCCCAGCTGACAACAGGGCCAGGTTTATGGAGCCTGCTTTGGATCCAGGAAAGGCTTCATTTTATTGTGACATAGAGAACCTGGGGGTCATTGTAGGAAACTGAAAGTAGCAACGAAGAAAGGGGAGTTAGAATGAGAAAGATGGATGAAAAGAAGCTAAATAAACCCTCATGTTAACCTTCACATTAACATAATCCAATGTAGGGGATGGAAAGAACGCACAGTGTTGTTTATTTTTTTCCCAGGAAAAAGTTAAGCTATTTAACCTTTAGAATGATAATTCTATTGTAACTTTTGAGGGCAGGACCTACTGATACATTGAGATACCCATCAGTGAAATGGAGAGGGAAGGAAGGAGGAACTGCCAGTGGAGGGTGGTATGGCATAAGATAAAACAAGTAGCTTTTCCCTTTGTACCTTGGAGTTAACAACCAGGGGTAGCTAATAAACACCACAACAATCCTTCACTCCACACTTAGCTTTCAAAATAACACACAGTAAAGGGCTGGAAAGCAACTTCAGGTCAAGGACCTGGAGAAGATACAAAAGCTGTGGAAAGAAGCAGAATGAAATGACGAGTTGGGATGCAATTGGAAGACTGGAAGAAGAGAAAGCAGAAATGAAGAGGATGGAAAATCTGGTGGAAAGATATGAGACAAAAGGCCACATGATCACCATGGCAGAGGATCAGAAAAATGGTGCTTGGGTAAATAACAACTTGGTTGAGACTGTGATTTTTTAAAATGGAGCAGAAGATGACAGGAATATTGAATATTTAGGGCTCGCTCTGTACTGAAGTGGAAGGAACGACAGGATTTGCATCTGATCCAGCTTCTCCCTTCTTGTCATCCATCTATACCAGCAGTGCTATACAAAGGATAACCGCATCCTAACTGAAGGATGCAGATTATAAAGGATGCAGGTTATAAACTAGAAGAAACTTAACCACAATTGATCTTATTTATACTGTGAAAATATTTCTGAAATCCCACCCTTATGTATTATTTTTCTGGGAATATGACATCTTTAACTGAGTATTTGCTCAGTGTGACTTGAATTGTTGGAGCCCAGTTTAGGAATCACAGGAAGAATGATAATTAGAAAATAAAACCTGAAGAAGATATTAAGGCCATTTCTAACAATACACACAAGGAAACTTTTTCTGCATCACAGAATTCTGTCCCAGAAATTCTAGAACAAATTCTAGAGGTTTTTCTTTTCCCTTACTCAGACTTAAGATTTCTGTCTTTAAAATATAAGTTCAGCTTTCTAGACTTGATAAACTCCTAACTGTACATGGAATAATTCAACCTATTCTGTGTGGGTTATACTCTACAATTTTTGTGTGTAAATATATTTGCTACATCAAAGAATCCCACTGAAAACTTTGTTTGGAGCTGAATGTGGCTTATACGGGCCCTACAAAAGGCTGAAATGGTGCTCAAATACATTTGAAAAATAGCTACTTGCCCCTTTACCGGGAGTTGTGTCTGTTCACTCACTATGAGAGTATCATAGAAACATAGAATGGTGAAGGCAGGAAGGGCCTCTGGACATCACCTAGTGCAATCTTACCGCTAGACCAGAATCAGCTAGAGCGGGTCTTACTGTGGTCTGAGCTGGCCTGAGGTTGCTCAGGACTGTGTCCAGTTGAGTTTTGACTATTTCCAAGAGCCATGTAACTTTGCTGGAGAGCACTGTCTCAGTGTTCAACCACCCTTATATACAAAAAAACCCAAAAATCAGTTCACATGCGATTTCTTGTAATTCCGTTTGTGCCCATTACCCCCTAATCCTTTCACTGGGCAACACTGAGAATTTTGGTTCTGCCTCATTACTCCCTCACATCAAATATTTTAAAATGTTAAGATTTGTCCTTGATTTTGTTGTCTTGGGTTCAGCAGTAGCAGTCATTTTTGTCCTTCTTAGTAGCTGGTGCAGTGCTGGTTTTTTGACTTTCAGCCTGGGAACAACGCTGATAACACCGATGTTTTCAGTTACTGCTCAGTAATGTTTAGTCTGACCAAGGACTTTCTGAGTCTCATGCTCTGCCAGGGAGGAGAGGAAGCCAGGAGGAAGCAGAAACAGGATACCTGACCCAAACTGACCAAAGAGGTATTCCATTCCACAGTACGTCATGCCTGGTACATAAACTGGGAGCAGTTACCCAGAAGGGTTAGATCACTGCTCGGGTCGAGCTGGATATCGGTTGGTGGGTGGTGAGCGGTTGTATTCTTTTCTCTTGTTTTTTCCCTTGTCATTATTATTATTGGTGGTAGCAGCAGTGGTTTGTGTTATACCTTAGTTACTGGACTGTTCTTATCGCAAACCATGGGAGTTACATTCTTTTGATTCTCCTCCCCATCCCTCCGGGAGCCGGTGGAAGAAGGGGGTGGGGGTGAGCTAATAACTGCATGGCTGATTGACGGCTGGGCTTAAACCATGAAAGTTTTCTCTTTTGAAAGCTAAATGACCTCAGCTTTACTCAGCATTCAGAGTAACACATGTATAACACATTTGGTCTTGTAGACTAGTACAGTGAATCTGCAAACACTTCCAGAAATACAGATCTGCAAAAAGGAAAAATAAATTGGACAGGCAATTGGAGTCTTCATAGAAAGTAAGGTCTCAACCTCACTAAATAATACATGACAATGTCTCAAGCTGCTTAATGAAAGTGAAAAAACAATTTTTAAACCAAAACAACTTTGCAATTGCCACTTTCGGAAACAACAATATGCCTGTCTTCACAGGAAATAGTCAAAACGTATTCAAATATTTTCTGCTTGAAATAGACTAGAATGGCTAAGAACTCATCTAAATGTTATTTCCCTTAAAAGTTATCAACACCAAAATATAAAGATCAGAAAGGGCAACTGAGCAATACAAACAAGAACTATAACATGCTTTGAAAGAACTAGGGCAAATATTTCTAAATCCTTAGAGTGTATCAGGTGTATTTCCGAAACTATAGCTATAAGATGTGGAAGACGGCCCAACTGGCACAAAGGCCTTTGGAAATAATGTAAAATAATAATAATAAATCTTTAATTAACAGTCTAAGACAATGTGGCTAGTGATACAAGAAACAAACTATGATCTGAACAGTGACAGTGTTACATCAGTAATGTTATATTGAATAAACCATGACCAAGTTTGTTGGTGGAAACTACAACAAAGTTAACTTTGAGAGACTCCATGGAGGGATCCGGCAGCAACAGTACTGGGAAAACAATCTTCTGCACATACATTTAATCCATTACGTAAACAATGACAAGTATGATATTGTCAGCTGGATAGAGATGGGAATTTATCAAAAGCATAAAACAAGCCGGTTAGATGAGAGTCCAAGTCAACTTATAACCTGCCCCTTAAAGTATCTTTGACAGAAGATGTTTTTCAAAGCAATTCTCAGAGTTCAAATGCAGTAGGCTTATTACTGAAAGTAACTGAAGCAAAGAGACCAATAATAAGGATAACAGCAGTCTTCACATCACTTAAAAAATTCTCCGAGCCTTCATAGGTCTAGTTAGATGGAGCCTCCACACTAATTCTTTCCATTTACCCACATTTTGTTAAGAAAATATTGGAATTTAGATGTTTATTCTTGATGAAACTATGTTATTATGGCCATTAAATTTGTTAATCACACATTGTCACACACACAGACCAGGAAGCTCCAGGATATGGTCAGGTCCATGAGAGTCCTGCTGATTAGCACCTGTCCCATGCTGAAAATAAAAGCAATACACACGCCTCCTGAAAAAATAAGAAAGAAGAAGTAAATATGAGTATAAAAAAATTACATAGTTTCCACCATAATTTCCATACACTCACACATATTTTTATCTTTCTTGGTAGGTTTTTAATTTCTCTCTTCAACTCAACAGCAAAGAAGGGAGCAGAAGAACCCAGGTTTCTTCACTTTTAATCAGAAGTCTAAAGCTATGCCTGCTGCATGCTGCCTGCCAGGTGCCAGTCTGGCTCCTATGGAAATAAAGAATGCCAGAGAAAGACTTGTAATGTACCTTGCAATTATATATCTTCCCTTCCTCAGGGCTGGACAGGCCTCTTAGGTAACCACAGCATGGAAATTATAAGGAAAACAGTTGGCTAGACCAGTAGGAGAAATTACTTGAGAGAGCTGAAACCAAAAGGCAAACTTAGGTGCTACAGGCTGGCTGATGGTGTAGAATCTGACTCACTCTTTTAGGTAACGTGAGTTGGCTGGTTTATATACATATATAGGATACCTAAAATTGAGCAGTATGCATAATTTTAGATCATAGCTATGAGATAGTGCCTTAAGCCCCAGACTTACTAACAATTTACATCCAAATTCTTCTAAACAGAGTCCTTGACAGCCTAAACTCTAATTTTTCTTCAAGCAAAGAAAACAGCTTTAGTTGTATTTAAATGGCACGTCAGTCTGTTGTTCTAGGTATGTGCAGCAATTCACTGAGATGACCATTAACAACTCTGATTTAATCCATTTACAAGCACTTATCCTGGGTGAATGTATATTTAATATACAGTTTCATCCTTTCCATGTCTTGCTAGTATATTTGTAATGCAGTAATGAATTTCAGTAGAATTTTTTTAATTGCCTCTTTAACAATATATATTATTGTTGACAGCACATGAACTAGAAGAAATACTTTTAGATTAATTAACAGTGACCTGTAATTAAGCACTACAGTACTTGGAGATGGAGTGGTCCCTAGAGAATAACTACTTTAGCTTTAATGTGCGTTTATCATTCTTGTTTGCTTCCCTTGTGGCAGTTGTCAAAGTTAGTTACAAAATTTCTTAATTAAGTGGAAATACATAGAAGGCATTGCCTTAACAGAAAACAGCTAAAAATATTCACGATTTAAGAGAGATGAGATTCATCATCTCAAAGTATGCCGACTCCTGCCCTACAAATTTTTAGCCACAGTTTGCCTATGGAGCTCAGTGTTTTCCTTAAGCCATACCTGACACTAAACACTGTGGCGTGTTCAAGGATTGTTCCTGTTCCTTTATCTTTGAAAGATATGATTTATTAAATGTTTGTCTTCTCCAGTACAAAAAAGACTCAAAAACATGTTTTTAAATGAAAGGTTAGTGAAGGAGTTTTGATTCCTGGCTCTTGCTTCACTGGCAAGTCTTTGCAGAGTAACTAAGTAAATCTGTTACACATTTTTAAAATGTAGTCTGATGCTTTTATTTTTATTTTTTTAATTTTTAAATTTATAATAGAATTAAAGGGTCACATTCCTATCAAATTCCATGGGGAGTTTGGAACCTAAGGGAATCTGAGGAAATAATCTTATATATGCCAATCTGGCACTTTCAGATGTCACATGAAACAGTAGATCGCATCTCAGAAAAATATCCCACACTTCCAATTGCTGCAGATTAAGAGCTGAAACAACTAAAAATTAGATAACATATAAGGAGGAACTTCACCTTTCAACTGTAGCATGTTTAAGAAAGCTTACATGGTTTGTAGAGGTACTTAAATGATTACAGTATATAGCATATGATTATTATATATAAAATATGAAAAAACAAATATTGCTACTGCTAAGTATTACTCAAATTATCTCCAGTGGAATTCCTGATTATCTCCGCCGTTACTTTGCATTGTGTTTCTGGCAAGGTATTGTCAAATAGTTTTATTTGAACAATAAAACAAGATGGATGAAGGAATAAACATAAAGCATTAATATGGGCACTGAACATCATAATAAGATTGTGAAAATAAAATTTGGTTCCAGCCCAATCTCTGAACTACCTGGTTTTAGCAGTTAAAATTAGGCAATCTCGGGAAGGGAGGAAGGTTACAACTGTTCAAATCCTAAGTAAAAATAGAATACTGACTGGGTTCAAGTGAAGGTTGTTCTTAAAGTAACTTGCATTTACAGATACTTGCTGCCAGTCTAGATACTTCCTGTGCTAAAGCACAGTTCAAAAAAATCTCTAAGAGGTACAGACCATTACAAATGCCCATATGGTAGCTGTTTTAAATGTAAAGCAACAGTAAAAAAACATCCTGGAAAATAAAGTGAGTCTGCAGTTTTTACATGTGCCAAATATTTAACCAGAATAGTTATTTGGGAAACTGGAACAGAGCTCTTTGACAAGTGTATTCACCCACTGCCAGTTCTTGTCATGGTTATAGCTATGTGGTTGAAACAGCATTTCCCACCACTGTTTCTTATTCTTCCTCCCTGAAACAGCTTCCCTCCCCCGTTCAGTTTGGCATCAGATAGTGCTAGCACTGAATATTGCTGCAATTTACTGCTGAATCATCATTGCCCTGCTGTCATAGATCATCATCATCACTGCCCCAACAGGAACATTGCAACAGCAACATTTTGGTGTGAGAAAGGAGAGCAGCTTCAAAGACATACACAGTGGAAAAAGCAGAGTATAGTATGTTCTTTCAGAAAAAGCTGTCTTCCTCTTCAAAGAAAGTTCCCTGAGGTTTATGACCACTGTTTTGGAAATAGCACAATTAGTTCCTGCCATGATTTCACCTCTGCTCACAAGCCGTTCCTCCAGAATGCCCAAAGGATCAATGTTCAAAGGCAATGAGCAGTAGAAGAGGCTTCCGTTGTTTATCATGGTGCCACTGAAGTCTTCTGGGGTTGACAGATGCTGCTCCAGAAGGTTAATAAGATGAAGAAAGCTCTTCTAGACGGACCGTAAGAGGGATTATGTCTGAGCAGCAGATAAAAAGATTATTCCAGAAACAGACATTGCTTTTTTTTAAAACTTCGTCACTCTTGTCTTACCATTCCAGCCCCCCAGGCTAGAAGTGTGTGCGTTGCAGGGGTTTGTCCAACTCCAGCATTCTGGCACCTGTTGCACTCTTTGCTTAGTTGCAAGTCAAAGAAGTAAAAGACTGGGACACCTGAAAAAAAAAAAAAAAAAAAAAAGAGGAAAGACTTGTGGGAACTTTGTTTAGTTCTTTAAAGAAAAAAAACATTTTAATTGACCTAAATATTCTTATTTCCTGCATTATTGATCTTGAAAACTGTGAATGATCAATAGACAGCATGCATTTGAAAACTGGATTAATATTTTTGATCATTTGCCTTGCTCTTCAAGTTCAGGGAAGCAGAGGTAAGTTCATATATTAAACACTTATATGAATTTACATTATGCATGTTGAAAGAAAAGTAAGTTGAAATATCAGGCTATTTTCACATTACAGAATTCTTCTTTTGAAATTTGGTATTTTGACAATTCAGCTAGAGACAGCACAGTTACTGACACTGCTATAAAGTTGGAAAAGAAACACTAGCAAGAGTTCTTTTGTGTGTTTCCCAGGCTTTACAATCTCTGTAAGAGATGCCATTTAGTTTTGATTTATCTGCACATGTTCTGTGATGAAAAAATACAATTTCAGAAACAATTGTAGGGAAGGGGTATAATAGCTAAAAAAACATCTAAGTGCTGACATTGTTAAAGATGGTCTGTTATCCTTGAAACTAAGAGAAAGTAAAGTATATCTTGGTATATATTAGCCATTGTCAGAAACATCTGAAACTTTTATATATACAAATTCTGGAGGAATCAATCATACTTGCAAATATAGAAAAAAATGCAATACCATTAAGGATTACTGTAGCTATAATTGTAAAATTATTTGCAAGAAAACAAATATAGACAATTCCCGTACTTAGTACAACAGCTGACTATTGCTTCTTTTAAAAACAGTTAAAAGTTCACAGTACTTTAAAACCTTCTTTAACAACAAAAAACAAAATATGATGGTGTGAGTGTTCCCTGTTCAGTTATATTCAATATACTTAGAGCCTCAGAGAACATATTCAATTTTGGGAGATGTTCCTTACTAACTTTTCCATCTATGCTTTGATATTTACATAATTGACTTAAAAGTCAACATCACAGCTGCTTTATGCTTGCCCAAGTCAATGACCTCCTATTTTATGTCAATCTCACACATTAATTAAATGCAAAGAATGTAAAGTGATAAAAGTGAAGTTTCCTCAGCGGCATTTAAATATTTGTTAAAGAGATGGTGTGAAACAAAACACAATCTGCTGTCAATAATACTTGGAAATTTTTATTTACATTTTTTTTTTTATCCTGTTTTAATTTGCACAGATTTTCTTTAAAGAAAAAATAAAGAAAGCAGTTTTTGTATCTCACTGAAATGACGCAAATCTTTCCTAGTGGACAATTACAGTGCTGAAAAAATCTTTGGGAAAAAGTCATGTGTTAATTAACACTAGGTTTATATTCTGTTGCTCTTTGAGTTTACTTTTTAATTCCATGCAAATAGTGTCATTTAACCATTAATGGTATTTTGGAAAAGTGACAAAAAGTGAGAGAATGAGTGACAGTTCATATCTGACAAGAAGAAAATTTGTATTAAAATGCACTACTTTTGCATTTAAGTTGCATATTCTATGATGGAAAGAGCTGGAATGAATTCCAGGTAATTTGTGCATGCTTGATGGTATCATTACAGTCCACATTTATAATTACAATCTGAGAATGTGATAATATAAAAAGTGGGGTCACACAATTTCAGCCATTGTATATGGTGACCCTGTGTTACAATTCATTTCCCATAAAAGACTTCAGCAAAATCCTAGGAGGCTGTACTGACAGAGAGGAATACAGAACTGTGTGCTATCTTCCTAAGAGTTGTAGTAGGTTTGGTGCATATAATGTTTTCAACACTGAGGAAACAATCACCAATAATAAGCTTCACATAACACCTTGCTTATGTAGCAATGTTGGAATTTTCTCATTTTTCATACCTTTCAGGGTAAAAAAATACTTTTTCCATACATGCATGTACATGATTATTGGAAAAAATCCCACCTATTTTATAAAGTACATATGGTACGCATAAATGTATAAAAATTACCTTTTGTTGCCACGTAGTTATAACAGATATAATACTTTAAAGTTATGTTTTCTCAAATATATGCACACACATCTCAAAAGACTTAATGCTTGTATTTAACTTCTTTACTAGAGGAAGGATGTTGCTATTTGGAGGCTGTCCAGGGGCACCAGCAATTCCACAGTAAACAAAAAGGAAACTGTAGGAAACAAAATAAAGACTTTAGAGATAGAGTGTTTACCCTTGTCCATGACTACTGCCAGAATCCAGGGTATTACTTCAGGACTTGAACTCAGATCTTTGCTACTGCCCTGACATAAACTGTCTCTAAAAATGGGAAAGGAAAGTGAGGGGATAAAATCTTTGCAACAGCAAAAAGTCTATTCACAAAATAAGACACTAGAGTAATTTTTAACGGTTGAATTCTAAACCACTGAAAATCCGGACCAACTATCAAAATACAGAGAAACTTTGAACTCCCAAAAACATACACTGTTGTTGGGTAGATCTTAGCACTTTATACTGAGAATATAAGAGAGCCTGAGACTGTCCAAAGCTGTTTAGTGTTATTTTTCATTCAGCAAGCAAATATCCGCTATTTACTCAGCCATTCTTGAGGACACAAAGGCTTTGTGTGTGCTCTATGAAATCATTTTAATTCATTCTGACTTGCCCCTTCCCTCTCAGCTGTTCCAATTCAACACTGTGTTGAGGATGTTCATTACAGTAATTGCACTTGAAAAAAGGGTTAAGCAAATTTTTGCCAAAGGGAAAGGGAAGTCAAAGAATATAAAGCTTCAAAAAACTAAAGAAAAAAAAAAAAGAAGACATCTGCTTTTTGAACTAAGATAATTTTCTAGTTTCATCCATAAAATAAGAACTACACAGTTAAAGTTATCTTTCCTGTTTGTGAAAATTTAACTGTGAAATGTGAACTTTTTTTCCCTTTCTCAAAATGTAACACTGCATTATATGTGGGTTTTAATCTTATCTAGTTTCTGCCTAAAAGCCAAACTTGAATAAAAATACTAGAATATTGTTGTTGAAACTTAAAGATTAATTCCAGATATAATCACACCCATACCATAATGATTAGTGAACTATGTGTGAATAAACAGTTAGATATATGGGATTTTTTCTCTGAAAACAGCTGTGGTGAAAAGGATCACTATTAATAACAGTGTTTTCCCCTTTACAGGGCATTAATTTACAAGTTGCAATAAAGTAACTTTACTTGGAGTCTTAACCTGCTAGAAATCCAAACTACTGTTTATTGTATTCTTAATTTCTCAACTAATTGTCCTAACTGGCTTCAGCAGTGCGCTAAATGATATGGCCAACAATCATCAGACACAGCACACACACTGTCTTATTCCCAGAAGAAAAACTGTATTGGCATTTTGGTGCTTTGAAATATTTTAAATATATTTTTTCCTCTCTGCTTTTGTACCTCTGTCCTATTCCAAATCCCTCTGTGGTTAAAATGAGTCTTCTGTTCACAATAAAAGATCACAAAATCCTTCCATCTTTATCAGGAATTAAGTGCACTATCCTGCACATTCCACGTGCTTTGCACTTTGCAAACCCAGCTGCATTGCAAACAATTTCTTCCCCTCAGAAATGAGTGATATTGAACAACACACTTTCTAAAAAGAAATATCTATTGACCTATCTGCTTGTGTATACGTATATACTGGCATTTAGTCACTGTTAGCTGTCATTTACTGGACAGACACTTCAGAATATTAACACATATAGAAACAGAAGATTAACAATCACTTGGGAGTACACTGACACCTGACAGAGTTTAGGTATGTTTATATGCCCTTACATAATTGTAGAATGCCTTATAATTTTCTGCAAGCATGCCAGCAGTTTAAACCTTATATACCTCTCTGACAGAGTAACACTGTCATCCTCATTTCACAAAAGCAAGAAGACCTCAAGTGTAACACAGAAAATGAAGCCCTGACCTGTAAGAAGCATTGCTGTCATAGAAGACAACAGCAGTTGGTTCCTATGCTAAGATGTCTGGTTTTAGAAACAGCAGGCTGATTCTCAAAGCAACTGCCTAGTCACATAGATGTCTGCAAAGCAGAAGGACCCACACTCATAGCTACAAAGCTAACTGTACTTAGACCACCATGTTTATCTTTTCAGTCATGAGGTTCTACCAGCTTATGAATTTCTACTTCTGTGCAGAGCCAAATTACCTTCTTATTGGCTCCTCTGAATCTTTCAGTACTCTCTCAGACTTCACCCAATTGAATATTAAGTCATGGTAACCCTGCTACCTGAAATACCAGTTTAGTAGGTATGTTCCAGGTGTATATTTCATACATATGATTCAATAGAGACCATAGAAGCCCCAGCAGTTCCAGATAAGAAGCAATGATGCACTCATCTTTCATTTTGTGATTTTGTGGTTACAGCACAAAATGAAGACAGTTCTAATCAAATTCTTTTCTCTTCCCTCTACCTCAAAACTTGATCAATATCTAGCCCAGAAACTGTCCATGCTTAGAGCAAGAAATTGGGCAAGGTTACCTGCAGGTGTCCTCCCAACCTAACTCAGTCTATGCAACTTGACACGTAACTAAGGTTAAGTCCAAGTCATTCTCTGTCAAAATGAGATGAAGTCAATTAGCCGGACAGTGCAGTTTCTATTGCAAGATGAGTGCCCCAAACTATGAGTAGATTTGACCAGTTCCAATCACATAAGTTAATGCAAAGAGATGGCACTATGGGTTCTGACTCCTGAGGCTTTCTCATATGCCAATCATCCTAATTGTCATCATATTTGAATGCAATTACCTCAATAAACCTATTCTGCACTGCAGGTCTTTGACTCACACCATCAAAATTGTTGAATTGTTAATATATACAGAAAAATATCACTGGAACTTGGACTTGTGCTGTCTCACTGACTTTCTCAAAGTATCAAGATTGCAGATCTTGATTAAGACTGATTAGAAAATGACCAACAGAGGTGCTCGAGTGTTTCATCACAACAGATTGGAGTACACATCACTCCAAAAACTATGCTAAAAATGTAAAGCATTTTCTTGCATCCTTTGATGCAAACCAGATCAGATAATAGAATGGCATTTCAGGTCAAATGCTTCTAAGATGGCCAAGGAAACATGAATAGACACATTTCATATGTCGACATTAAAACCAGTCATTCTTCAATGCTGTTTCTAGCTTGGGTCGTGGACCTTAAGAAACTATTACAAGATTTAGATATTGGCATGAAACAATAGATGACCCTTGATATTTTTTTATGAATTCCAGCAGCAGAAGTTAGTAGAGTTGATGAATAGCAAGGAAGATTCTCGACCAGAATTTGCACTTATTTGTCTGAAAGAGATACTAAGTTAACAGAAACTAAATTCTTCACCTTCCATAAATGTTTAAAGGAGTATTATCACACATTCCCACCAAGAAGCAGGATTTATGGAAACCAACCACTTTCCTGAAATATCAAGAAGGAAAAACCCTTGGTACAGACCTAATTCAAAACAAGAACACAGTCTTTAAAAGACTGACAATTACAGAACTTACCTTTTAACCAGGAGCCTGGAGCTCTTCTCTTGTGTCATAAAAAGCTTGACCATGCCATGTGAACAAGTGCAGGTGACATTTTCCTGTGCTAAATCCACGCAAGAGAATCAAGGATCAGATGTATTTTGTCTTCAGTACAAGTCCCCACTGTACATACAGTTCCTAGCACCCCCCTGACATGTAAGACAATGCCATGTCTTGCATAACACAATATATTAGTAGGTACATGAAAGGTTCTGTAGTGTGTAGACACGATCTTTCTGGTATACGTGCAGGAAGCCTGCTAGTAAGCATTGGTCAGCTGAACATGGTCTTCTCAGCTGTGTCCTGGACCTGAGCCCCATAGCTCTTTCTTTGCCATAGTCAGATACCCAGGCTTCATTCCATGGGTAATGTTGCTATTTAGTGACATTTAAAAATGGCATTCACTCAAGCCAATATACTAAACAGGACTACAAACCTTATCATTGTCAATATTCATTTAAGGAACTAAAATTAATTACTTTTAATATGAATGCCTTAGGCTTCTTCCTCTCTTTTAGGAACACTAGCGTACTTCCCTGGCCACTGTTCATCTTCTTCTGAAGCTAGGCATCAATGTCAGTTCCTCATCTTTCAGCAAAACACTCCCACAGTAGTGGATACCGGTTTTTTCCCCAGCAGTTCACTGGCTAAGTACAATAAACCTGGAGAAGTGAGATCCAAACATAGTTCTCTGCTGTGCCTCAGCCACCACACTTAGCTCCCGAGTAAGACCTATTACCCACCAGGATGCAATAACTGCTGGGGCAGAGTCTCCTCAATAATTTCTCTCAAAGTCCTTCCAATGTGTATATCAAATAGTTAAAGGGTCTATTGGACCCAAATATACGTACAGGCAAGATATATAAGCTTGTGTTTAAGAGCACTGACCTCTCAGAGACAAGACATGAGCAGACTAAGTATTAATTTTTCTAATATGGGATTCCATACTTTCCAGTTCTTTAAGCTGTGACCCTTCATGGTTGTGAAAACAAGCTTGGAAATGCAAACACAGTCAGAGCTACAAGTGTCTGACAAAGCACTGCCAAAACAATCTGGGCCTTTAGTTCCACATCTGCATGGGAGGATAAAACTTGTTGCATGTTTCTCTAGAAGATGGGTGCTGCTCCTACTACTCATGGAAGATTCAGGCTGCATTTGGTGATAAAACCATGCCATATTTCAATCTGTCCTTGTTCATCGAAGCCACTTCGACAGTTTTCTCCTAACATCACTGAATTTTGCTGCTGAAACCTTTAGTTAACATATTTTAAATTCTTCTCTTTGCATACAATGACATCTTAATTTCCAAAGGTCAAACGAAACCGAAAGTATGCTTCCAAATTAATGCTGTAGGTAAATGTTGCTACAATTAGATTGCTGAAAAAAAATACAACCAAACCGCAAAATCCCAGAATAAAAATGGAGGCTGCTCAAAACTGGTATTATGAACAGCTGCTAATGAGTATAGCTCTAGAAAAGCATCCTCTACAGTTATACAAAAAAATAGTATGAATACAAGTTTCTTGCTCCTGTGTTTATATAAGGAAAATAAACAAACAAACCCAACAACAAAACACTGGCCAATTATTTGAATGGATTTAAAACCTTTTTTGATAGAATCCAGTTAAGTATTGATGTAACTTTCCTTTTCACAATGCAGATTATTAAAACCACATAGGAACAGTCTCTTTTTAAAATCTGTTTCTCTTGACTTGGGATTTTTTTTTTTTTTTTCTTAGGCCTGGCCTAATTCCAGTCATTTTAGATTTTTAATTAGAGAGATCAATACCATTTACCTGTCTGAAAACAAAACCTGAGGAACAGTACAATGTGCTTGAGAGACCTGTATGAACAGCAAAGCACTTTGAATATGAATAAGAATGCTATATAATATTTGGGAAATTACTTTCTCATATTTTGAAAATCCTTTGCTATATCGGTCAAACTTCAGACCCAAAGGTCAGGAACTCCAAATTTTAATAGTGGCTGGCAGTGACCCTGTAAATCACCTTTGTAAAACATAGTCTTTTTTCCTCAAGTATGGTTGATATTAAAGGATCACCTGCTGCATGCTCAGGAGCAACACATCCCTACTAGAAGGAAGTGCAGCAGGAGAGCCAGGAGACCTCCTTGGATGGAGAAGGAGCTGCTGAGGAAAATTCAAAGAAAAAAAGAGCCTTACAAAAGGTGGAAGCAAGGACAGGCGGCCTATGAAGAATACAGGGATGTTGTCTGGGAAGCTAGGGACCAGGTTAGGAAAGCTAAGGCCCACTTAGAATTAAACTTGGCTAGGGATGTTAAGGATAACAAGAAAGGACTCTAATATAGGTATACTGCAAATAAAAGACAGGCTAGGGACAAGTGGGCCCTCTCCAGAAGCTATCAGGAGAACTGCCTACCCTGAATTTGGAGAAGGCTGAGGTTCTTAATGACTTCTTTGCCTCAGTCTTTACGGGCAAATGCTCTGACCACACCACCCAAGTCTTGGAAGGCAGATTCAGGGACAGGGAGAATGAAGACCCTGGGCCCACTGTAGGACAGGATCTGGTTCGAGACCATCTTAAGAATCTAAATGCACACAAGTCTATTGGACCTGATGAAATCCATCCATGGGTCCTGAAGGAGCTGTCAAATGAAGTTGCTAAGCCACTGTTCATCATATTTGAAAAATCATGGCAGTCAGGTGAAGTTCCCGAAGACTGAAAAAGGGAAATATAATCCCCAATTTTAAGAAGTGGAAAATGGATGACCCAAAGAAATACAGAGCAGTCAGCCTCACCTCTGTGCCTGGCAAAATCTTGGAGCAGATTCTCCTGGAAGGCATGCTAAGGCACAT